>JBBMOL010000115.1:0-273037 GCA_037954665.1 Laguncularia racemosa
CTAACCCCGCCGCCGTCTCCGACATATCCGACCCGATCCGATCCGACCCGATTTGACCCAACAGTTCGACCCGCGCACCGACCCGGATCCAGGTAAATCGGATTTTTTTTATTATTTAATTAATTAATTTGGTTTATTTATTTATTCCGAATTTGTTATTTATTTATCATTTGTTTTTGTTTTATATTTTCAATAAATAGGAAAAATGTAGAAATTAGATTTTTCTAGAATTAAGAAAAATGTAAAAAAAAAATAATAAAATAAATAAAATGTAAAAAATAATAATAATAAAAAAATAATAAAAAAATAGAATAAAATAATAAAAAAATTAGGAAAAATAATAATAAAACTTTAGATTTCAAAATAGGATAGATAATGACTTAGGATAAAATGTTCTAGCATAAAAATTACAAAAATTTATAAAAATCACAAAAACTTATAAAAAATCACAAAAATCATAAAAATCATGAAAATTAATAAAAATTCAAAAATTATGAAAATAGAAGAAAAATTAAGTTTTAGCACCTAGAAAAATCTTTTCTTCAAATAAATCCAAAATTGATGTTTTCCCAAAAAAATCATTTTCAAAATAAAATCAAAGCTTAGGCTTAGAAATTTTTAAAAATTCCAAAAAATGTTAAGAACATAAATCATAAGAAATTTCAAAATTAAAATTCACCAACAAATCTAAAGTTTTTTCAGAAAAGCGAACTACGGCTTGTTTGATCCTGAATAGCAGGTACGTAGGCACCCATTCGGGTCAACCCATAAAATAAAGAAAAAATCATTTTCTCAAAATAATTCTCAAACATAATAAAAAGTAACAGAAACACAAATGAAACACATTTATAAAGATAAACAATTTTGGGAGATTAGGTGGTAACCGTAAAGGTTTTAATAGGTTAGCCTCCGGACTTAGAAGCTCTGGTTTTCCCTTTTCCTCTTTTCACAAAAACGAGAAGAGGAAAGAACGACGACTAGTGGTCCAAATTAAGACTAATCCCCTCCTTTAGTCTTAATTCAATTTTCCCAACAAACAGTTGGGTGGCGACTCCAAAAATTAAACGAAATTCCTAACTCAAGTCGAGGATCTAGATTAGATGAGCATAGGGTCTAGTTTAGATCGGATTAGGAATGGGAATTCAAAAATTAGACTCGACAAGGTGCATGTTGTATGATGTTAGGCTTTGAACGATTGTGGAGAACCCTTGATTTATAGACATGTAGAGGGTTGTGATCGAGAAAGATGTGGAAGAAGAAATGGATGGCCTTAATTGTTTGTGGGCGCAAATAATAGATAAGTGTTCTCAAGTGTTGTTCATTAGATTTGTTTGAATTTTTAGGGGAAGATTTTAGCAGCATGATAAGACTTTTTCCTTAATCTTCTAAATTGTCAAATGAGGAAAATGAAGTAGCTACTTATAGATTTCAGTGCTCGTTTTCAATTGTTAGATGACTCTAGAGATCAATAGTTAAGACGAATGAGATAAGTCTTCCATGGCATTTGGTGGATTATATTGATGATCAATGAGTGAGATGCAACTCTCATTAATTGATTTGTAACTTCTTATTTGTGGGCTTTAGTGTATATAGATCCTTTATTAGGCCTATCATAGCTAAAGGCCAATAAATAAACTTATGGATAAGCTTATAGATAGGCCTATTAAGTGCACAAGCCAAATGAGAAGGAATATGAGTTATCGAATCAGTCTAGTGATTCATGTTCTAATCCCCCTAATCTAGTCTCCATGAGACTAGTGATGGGTCTAAGGGGGTTGATAGGGGCTTTGCCTTTCCCAAAAACTTAGGAGAAGTTAATTTTTTAAATTTTCAAAAAAGGAAATATATTTATATATATATATTAAATGAATATTTTAAATAGCAAATTATAACATAGTAATAAATATAATTAAGTGGTTAGATCTTTGTTTTTACAAATGTAGTGTCTTATGTTTCAATTCCATAAGTGTCATTTTACCTTTTTTTTTTCATATGCATTTATTGCTTAAATTGAATTCTTTTTTTTTTTTACACAATAACCAATAACATCAAATTCATTCATTACAAAATTATATTTAACTAAACAAATTCTCACGAATTGCTTTTTTTTTTTTAATTAGTATTACATAATAAATAATAATTTCATTGTCTATATTATAAAATATTTCAATCTTATCACATAAAGTATTTTTAAATCATACCAATTATATGATTTGGTTTAGTAACATTCTTTTTTAATTAAAGTTATGAAAATGAATGTGGATTATTGAACGAATGATTGCCTAATAACTTATATTGAAATGATAATTTCTTTTAGTATTGCTAATAAAGCAATCATCCAAAGCTATCAATAAAAGAAATAGTACAATACATATTTTTATGTCAATTTGCTCTTTTTGTTTTACTTACGATTTCCCGTTCAAGTATTTTTCTGATATGTTTTTGTTGAAAAAAAAAATTATACAAGTTTTATATATTAATTTTATTTTTTCTTATAAACTAATGGTTAGATTTCAGTTAATATATATATATATCATAGTGAAAAAGGTAAGAGGATTATTATTTTAACTTCTTACCTAGTGCACCAATCACTTTTAATTATTTCTTGGGAGATTTTTTCTATCTTGTTAAGCTTTAGGAATTATTTTAGGTTAAATAATTAAAAAATTTCTTTACCATATATAAAATCCAATATAATTGTGATTAAAAGTAGATATTCTTTAATAGTGTTTTTATTAATTGACATAAGGTACATGTCCCCTCTCCCCCAAATTGAATGATCCTGGGTACGTCCCTGCTTGAGACGTCCTAAATAGATAGGCTTGGCTTTTTGACACTTGCCACTAAATAGGCTCAAAAAGTCGGTTTATAGCATTAAATTGAGTTGAGCTCAATTACTAAGTAAATCTTCTACTCTATTATAATATGTAATTATAATATAATATAATAACATGGTTAAGTATGTGCCAGCAAAACTCTAAACAAATATTACACGCTTCAACCAATCTAGAGAGATCCAGATATAATATCAATTGATTCATAATATAGTAAACTGATTATTCAAGATATAGATCTTAAATATTTATAAAAGCTTAAATTAAATAAGGAAATACAATTTGAATATGACTGACCATATTTTTGGGGGAAAAAAGTTATTATTTCCGATTGATATATATTTAAATTTTTCAAAAAAAATGAAAATAAAATTAACAACACATCAAATGATATATTCCAATACGAAAAGAATTTGTAGAGAATTAAAAAAAAAATACCGCATAACATTGTAATTCATGCATGTTGTTTATCTAGACCATTACAACCAACATGATTTTGTGAAAATAAATGGATAGCATATTTTATTTGTTGAATACCTAGAAAAAATAAATAAATAATGTATTTAACTATGAAGAAAGGGAAAGGATAGATGAATAGGGTAAACTACAAATACATTGTTTAAACTATTAACGAGGCATGCACATATTATCTATACTTGAAAAGTGTAACTTTATCTTTTCATAACTTTTAAAAATTTACACGTATACTCCAAAGTATTGATGAAGGTGCTACTATTTAAGACCCATTAACATAGCGTAACATGTGAGATTAAAATTAAGATTTTATTATAAATCGTTGATTTTGTAAATATCTAGTGTGCGATCTTCAAATATCAATTGATTTTATGAATTTCTAAATATTTGGCGTATAAAATATTTGAATCAAAACTTCGATAATAGTCAATAATATCTCTATTCAATGCTCTAAGACATAAAAATAATAGTAGGCATAAAACTGCTAAAAAAAGAACATAAAATTTTTTCAAAAATAAAAACGTTTAAAAACTGTCAAAAATAGATAAGGACATATAGCAAAATAAAAGACAAATACAACGCATAAATGAAACTTAAAATAGAGGTGTCTATAAAAAGTTATAGGTAATATAAAAATTATCAAAAATATCAAATTCGATTATTTAAAGAACTAAACGAATGAATTTACCCTAAAAATAGCATAACTCTTCGAGTTAGCTCATCTCCTTTGAAATAAGGTACAGAAATCAAGAAATCGCAATCGACCCAATTTTGTCCCATTTTGCCATGTACTTGTTTGCTAAGACCTCCATCTTATCACCTATTAAGCGATATTTTTAGGATTTTAGTGACACATTAAGGTATATGTATATATTTTCAAAAACTATTAAAAGTACAACTTGCATAAAAAGTTTAAGAGATTTATCTGTACTTAATAAATAATTCAAAGGCATATTTGCATTCACCTAATTTTTTTTCTCCCTTCTCTCATATACTCCCCCTCCCTTTCTCTTTATTAACCATATTGCATCATGTGGCAAAAAGATAGACAAAGTAAAACTCTCTTTTATTACATTATCAATGATGATTGTTTATTGCACTCTTGAGTTCCTTATTTGTAAATGTCCTTGGTAAACCAATCTTACCTTCATATTCAACAAGATTAAATGGTATAAATAAATTAAATCGTAAGTTATTTGAGTGCAACTAAATATTTACTAAAATTTGATTTGATAGTAGTTAAGTTAGATTTGAACTCAAAATTCTAAATTCAATCATATAACATCTTGAAACCACTATGATACTGACAATTTGCCATGTATCCTATTTAAGTAGAATGTGTAAAGTTATGATTACTAAGTGGGTTTTTAAAAAAGTTTTAGGACTTTAAAAACGTTCATTAGATTTTGAAAACATTTTATCTAAATGCTAGATTTTCAAAAACATTTGATGGTTGTTAGTCATAAAAACGTTTGGTACATAGCTAGCTCCTAATAAGTCTCCACACTACTAAAAATATAAAAATGTAGTCTAAAACATAATGGATATTAATCATAAAAATAATCAACATGGTGTATCTCCATAATCTCATCCCATATCTCCTCCTTAGAGTTATAACCCAATGAGTCATACAATGGATCAATAAAATTCTCACTTGATAAAAAGAAAAAGGGTAAAGGGGGAGTGAGCCATAAGGGCCTAATATACAATAACACAAACACATACATACATGTCAAACGGGCTTACAACTAATACAACAATTAATCACTTCATTAAGTTAATTATCTTAATTAAACATTTAGCATAAGAATACTCATGACTTTAGACATCACAATAGGAGAAAATCGATCCGATTCCACTATAACGGACATTAAGGGTTGATTGAAGCAGCCAAACTCCACGTCACCAAAAACTATGTACTCAAATAGTCTCATCTAAGTAATCTTACCATTATGTAAACTCACTAATCATAATCCAATTACATCATATTGCCTACTAAATCCCATAACCCTAGATGGCTTCCAATGTACCTTCTCTTTGCTTACAGTACTTGTTATCCGATGCAATCTCACTTATCAACTACCTAACGAGCTACCCTTTATGGCTTAAGCACCTAACTACCATGTCATTTTAGAATATATGATTGTAGCCATAATCCCAATCTAAGGTTTACCACTTGCTAGCTTAAGTAACCATGCATAAGCAATAAGCGTTTATTTAGTTGGGTTGATTATTAGTCCAATTAAATTTTATACCATAGCATGCAACACACAAGTTACTGCATACATGAAAAGTTAGGTTTCCTAAATCGTAATCTAAGCTTAAATTGAGTTAAATGAGTTGGTTTTATGCATTAAAGAGAAAATAATAAGTTAGTAAGTTATTCTAAGTGATTTAATTATATTTTAAGGTTGGTTTAAACTACTTAAGGCCTACATTAGTTACAAGTCAAATTAAGGTTATTTAAGCCTGATTAGCTTTTAACTAATTGTGACTCGAACCATTTAAAATTCATTCAATTAAAATTAATTAATAATTTGAATTTTTAAATTTAGTTTTGTTTTAGGCCCAATTATGGTACTTGGTCTCTTTAAGTACAGTAGGCCTAATTGTTTTTAGAATCAAGCCCACTAGTCCTAATTAACTTAATTAAGTCTGGTGTTAATTTCTAAGTCTATTTTATTTCTCAATAAGTCACTTTAATTTATTATAATTACTTTAGGTCCATTATGTTTACTTAATTCTATTTGTTATGTTTTAAGCCCAATTGACTATTAGATCCAATTTCAAATTTCATTTAAGTCCTTTTTGTATTTAGGGCTTTATAAGGTTAATGGTCCATTTAAATTTGATTTGTTCGTAAAGACCCATTTTTGGTATAGACTCTAAAGATAAATGGGTTCAAGTAAGCTTTGGGTCTTAGGCCCATTTGGGTTTTATTATAGTTCTATATGTCCATTCTATTTTATTAGGGCTATATTTAGTTCATTTGAGTTAATTAATTGGTTTGAGGCCCAATTTAATTACTTATCATGCTAAGACCCATTTAAGGTATGGGCCCTATGAATAAATAGTCTTAATTATGTTTTGGATTTTGGATCTTAAGCCCATAAGTTATTAGGTTCACATTATCATGTCATATTTTATTTTGATCTAATTAGGATAGTTTAGTTAATTAAACTCATTTAAACAAATTATGTTTAATTACATGGGCTACCTAAAGGAAAGGTAAAAGGGTAGTCCTAGGCCTATTTTGGTTAGGTTTACTTAGGATTGGACTAACCTTGAACAAATTTAATCAAACCAATTATTTACTAAATTTTAATCTATCATAGTTAATAGCCTTAACTTTAAAGGATCATAACTTACTTAATTTGATCATAAATTAGGTAAAACCAAAACCATTTGTCTCCTTATCACTCCTATTACCCATTTTATCCACAAAAAAAACCCTAATTTTATTCAATTTAAAGCTTTTGAATTATCAAGCCAATTGCAATTATGAATTTTCAATTTTGAGATCCCATAACTTATTCAATTTAGGTCCAAATCACTTCAAACCAAAGTTTACTTACTCCTACTTCTTCCTACCGTCTAATATATCATTTTTTTTTTTTTTTTGCATTTTCAAGCAAAAAAAAATTGCCAAAATAGGGCAATCAAAATAGAGCACGCTTTAATTGATTCTCATCCATTCAACTAATTCAACTTCTACACATCTTCACTTTTAGGCCTCATTTTATATCCAATCTAACTTGTATTGATAATTAAATTATAATTCTATCAAATTTACTCAAAATAAACATAATACATCATTTTGTTTTCCAGAATTTAACATTTGCTAAAAATCATGTAAGAAATTAATATTTCAAGTTCTCACAATCTTCGAATTCAATCCAATTTTTCCCTAAACTTCACCAAACTTAATATTTATCAAGTAACTTCAATGTTCATCAAATTTATCACTCTAAGAATATAGCAACCTATTGGATCAATTAAATCAACTTATTCACCTACTAATTCAATCATGCTACCAATTTCCTACCTTCCATATGTTATATCCACCATTTGATCATCAAAACTATTCTAGGTATCAAAAATTCTTACTCCAATAATTAATTTATCATTGCCCAACATTCCATTTAGATTCAACAAAAATAATTAAGCCTCATTTGCATCATAATAGTGACGACAAAGATAGTATATAATATATACCCCCATTAAGATGTGTCAAACTTGATTTCTTTGTACAATCCCAACACTAATTACTACATTCATCATGTCTCTACATAAATCTATACCCTGATCATTAAATTACACCCAAAATACATCCATTAAAGTGGCAACACAAGAGCACCTTCTAATATATCCTCAACATTCAAGAAATCATTAAATCACCAAGTTTAATCACATAAAACTATCTTAAATCATCAACTTAAACAATATTTTAAACTTATCTTATTTGAGACCTAAGAAATACCTAAATATTCTCCCAACCCTACCTACCCATCTCCTAGATGATGTTTTTTTCCAAACTCCCAATTGATTTCCTTCACAATAAACATCATATATTACTTAAACTTACAATTTATAAGCTACAATCCACTTGAATTAAATCATTTTCTTACTTACCCTTACACCCAAATCACATGGAAACTAGCCCCCTCTTAGCTTGAAATTTTACTTGATCCTTGATCTAAAACTCACAAGAAAACAACTAGATTACTATAAGATTTAATGTGTATTAAAAGATTTAAGGAATATAATAGGCTTAATAGGTTTTTGAGAGCATTTATCTTAGAGAGTTTTTTAAAATAAATGAAATGGGGGACTACTGTTTTCTATTAAAAATGGGTTTAAATAGTAGGTTTTACCAAGAGTTTAAGGGTAAGGGTAAATAAAACCACAAAGGTTAGTGGGTTGTAACCTTAAGTGACATGTGATCTCTTATTTAGCCCATTTTTATATTATTTTCCCCTAATTTCCTCCACTTATTCCAGCTGCAAAATAGTGCTTTCTCATTACTAAAATGCCCTTGAAATTTAATTTAATTAGTTACCCCTTCATAATATAAGCTTAGGGGTATTTTGGTCATTTTACCCAATTGACATTTAAATTAATTTTTTTTCCAAATATTTTGTAATTAATTTTATTCATCTAATTAAAGGTCTTAGGGCCATATTTAAGGTCTAATAAATTTCAAGTCCAAATGTCAAAAGATGACTCAATAATTTAAAATGACTCATGACTTTAATTTAAGTTATTTAGTAATTTTGGCCAACTTCAAAGTCTTTCAATCAAGTGTAGAAGCAAAATGGTCATTTTACAAAATTAACCTCCAAACTTAATTTTCTCTTTTCTAATTGACTCCAAATAATTCCTTACTGATTTTATTTACTTAATTAAAGTTTTGAAATTTTATTTAAGGTCACTAAACTATTTTAGAGTTATTTTTTGATAAATTGAGTTTATGAGCATAATGGTCATTTTGGAAAATTTTGACTTTAAATTTTATAAATCCTCTCTTAATTGATTCCGAATTTTCTTTCTTAATTCTATTTATCTTATTTAGAAATTTGGAGTTTTTCAAATCTATCTCAAATTGAGCTTGAATTTTAGAATTTTGAGTCAAACTTAAACTTAAAAATGCGTTGTTTTAGCTCAACTTGTATGTACCTATAAGCATGATATACGTGGATGTAGGGTAATAAGATGAGGCCTCCGTTTTTCCAAAATAATATCTGTCCTCCGTCCCTATTTCTATGTTGCAAGATTTTCCGGTACATGAAGAAAGCTATCTTAAGAAGAAATACGAGAACAAAATTCGAGAATATGTTGGTTCGGGTGTATCTCAGCATAATTTCTTATTGCTTCAATATATATATATATAATAAAACTGTGATGTGATTAATTAACAAAGGCCGGTTCAACAGAAACCAAACCGGTGGTCTATTTTCATATTAATGCTGTCAACTGTCAACCTTTGGAACTTGGAAGAGACGACGAACGAAACGTGGGAAACACTCATGCTAAATTGCCAATTGCCAGCTATTTTGATGAGTGGTTGGAGAAGTTCTGCTTCAACATTATATGATGACTTTGACCTCTATTTCTCGAGTACACTGGAGTAATGTTTTATGGAGAGAATTTCGATTGCAAATCCTGCAGCAATATATATCGCATTTGTAGTTTCAATTGCAATTGCCGACGTAAAAATATTGTTGTCTTGTGAGACTGGAAAAAAGGATTACATAGTTAAGAGTTTAAAAAAATTTAATTATTTTAAGAATGATTATATAAAAAAAAATTATTTAATTTCTTAACAAGTATTTAAAACATTAATATTATTTTTCGATTTCTCTACTAAAATTACATCCAACCTCATGGTGGCCTCCCAACTTGCTGGTTGTATCTCGGCCATCTTTAGCTTCTTGTTGGGGGGCGGGGGATTCGCCTTATACTGGGGTGATGTGTTTGACCAGTGGATATTTGAAAGATCCACCCATACGCATCTTGAGGTTGAGCCGCCTCTTTGAACAACTTCGGATAATAAATAGAAGCCTTCTTATGAGTCATGGCTTACTTGCTATACATACTGTACTAATTCATCGTACAAAAGATACTAGTATTGATAATGATTAATGTATTTGACTTAACATATATTATCTATCATGTCCAAACCCTTCTGGTGATGTGATACTGATACCTTGTTGCATGTTCGACTAAGATTGTGTAAGGCTCACCTGCACACAAGTTTGATCATGTACCAGGGTTTTCTAATGAATGTATTATTATGGTTGATTGCAAGGATAAAAGAGTAAACGATGATGAAAGATTGATCAAGGTTGCTTCGAGTGAATCTAGAGACTCCTAAGGCATCAGCATTTTCAAGGAATAATAGGAATGCTCTCCTTTTCTGTTGATTCATCTTTTTATAGTTGATAGATTGTAATTGTTTTTTGCTATTTCTGTTACTAATGTTACTATTCAAGTATAATTTCCGACTCATATTAATATATAGACCTAGTGCAAATGATATTCAATTTATTACAGTCTTGATGTTAGTGTGAAATCCTGACTTGTCTCTTGACCCGTGTTGGGTCATTCACCATAATGCTGTTGAGAATATTCCATCCTAAGCAAGTAGAAAACTTAGTTCAATACAACTTTATTGCATCAAACCACATGGGAAAAACTCAAATAGCAGATAGTTTGTGGCATCCTACTTGCCCTCTCTACATCACTCAACTATTATGTCATGAAAAATCTTCCTAAGTATAATCCTACGTCTTGAAGTAATTACAGTATTGGCCACACTATCCTATGTAAAAGTCATATCATATGTAATTGTTAGATATCATACGGCATAAAGCATAAAACCTATCAAACACTTTACCATAAATTAGGCATCAATTACATGCATGATACAAGTGTCTCTCTCATGCAATAATTTACTATTTTTCACCAAGTATTCATTCATGACGGGCATGGATAGTTGATCTGCTTATTTCAATTAAGCCTTGGCACTATGACTCCCAAACTTGATTGCTTCTTCTCAATCCATTTAATTGGCTACCCATTGGAGGATCCACTACATGTGTATCATTGCTTATATTAGAGTTAGCATCTTGCTACCTATCCTCTGATCCCACTTGACTGTTTCACTCCAAGATTGTAACCTATTTTAACGGCCATCATAGATTGAGCAAACATTTGCATACTCAAACCCACATTAAGAGTAGGCCTCTAATATCAAGAAATTCAAGCACAATAAAACAAACAACATACGGTATATAAGTTTTTCCATAATTAAATTCATGTATAAACATATCAATTATAGGAGTATGATACTCTATGAAATAAATACAATAACAATAACGTAATTAGAGGAATAATGACCTTATTTACTCACTTTAGATGCCCAAAAAAAATACTGACTTAGACATGAATTGATGCTGGGTCTTGGTCATTTATCAATTGAAATCAACTTTAAATCAAAGGCTAAAAAATATGTCGAGTTTTCTTGTTCTTATGAGCTTTCCTCCCATCCAGCCTTCTTTCTTGTGGTGTGATTTGATAAAATCGAATGTTAATCATGTGTAGATGATTGTGAAGAAGCTTTGATTTGATAATACATAGAGGGCTGTGATTAGCGAGAGGTATGAGAAGAGGAGTAGACAATCTTACTAGCTTGTCGGTGTGCACAATAAATGAGTGTTCATTACTAGATTTGTTTGATCTTTTAGAGGAAGATTTCAATAGCACATTGATGTTTCCTTTTTTTTTCTTTTCTTTTGTTTTTAATTCTTTGAATATCTCAAATAAGGAGAAGGAAACACCTATTTATAGATTTTTTGGTGCTTGTTCTCTACTATTTGATGATTGAAAGATCGATGAATAGGATAGATAAGATGGGCCTTTCATGGCATTCATTAGATCATTTTGATTAATGATGAACAAGATGTAACCCTCATTAATTCATTTCTAACTCCTCATTTGTAGGCTTTTAATGTATATATATCCTTCATTAGGCCTTTTATAGCACAAGCTTGATGAATAAACTTATGGCTAAGCCTATAGATAGACATACTAAGTGCATAAACCAACTAAGAAGAGGTAAGAATGGTCTAGTTCAATGATCCTTGTTTCGAGTACACTAAGTTAAATTTTCTTAATACATCCCTAAATAAGTAGGCTTTGCTCTCTAAGCTATGCCACTAGCTCAAAAAGCCAATTTATAGCATTAAATTGAGCTAAGCCCAATTACCAAATAATCCTCTATTATATTGTAATATATAATATAATAATATGGTTAAGTATGCACTAACCGAAACGCTAAATAAATATTACTTGCTATAACCAATCTAGAGGATCCAATTATAACTTTAATTGATTCATGATATAGTAAATTGATTATTAAAGATATGGAAATGATCTTAAATATTTATATAAGCTTAAATTAAACAAGTAAATGCAATTTGAATATGGTGACCATATTTGGGGGGAAAATAAAGCTATTATTTCCAAATTTTAAATTTTTCAAAATAAAATAAAATTAACCATATCAAATGATTCTAGTGAAAAAGGTAGTTGTAGAGAATAAATTAAAAAAAAAAAAAAGCAAAGAAAAAAGATACAATATAACATGATAATACATGCATATTGTTTACTCAGGAAAAATAATATACGAGATTATCAACGTTTGGAGTTAAATTCAAATAAAACATCAAATTTTCAAGTGATTTAAATAGAATATTAAAATTCTAAAAAGTTTGAATAAATGATGAACATTTTAATAAGCTGTTCAACTAAAGAATTAAAACTTAAAAAGTTGTAAAATAAAATAAGGGTTTTATTTTTATTTTTGTATTTAAACCGCTTAACATGATATTAATTATCTATTTTAACCATTTGAATATTTGATCTTTTATTTGAACTACTTATTATAATTACAATTTCTGATTATAATCATTTAAATTTTTAATTATTTATTTGAATTTGACTTCAAATATTGATTTTTTTTCAACAATCATGTTATCCTATGAGGATTCACAAACCTGTCCCAAATCCTATAAGGTTTTTTATGAAATACCTATTACTCATCCTAAACCCTATAAGGTTCTAATAAGCAACCTAAAACTTGTCCCAAACCCATTAGATTTTTTTTTTAAATATTCTATTATTAGCTTAAAATCTTTACTTATTTATTATTTTTGTAAAATATAGCTTATGTTCTTGGAAATAAATAATATTTGAACTTTCAACATATCCAATCATATGCATTTTAATATTATTCGAAAGTCTACATGTTGGTAAATAAAATTATCAACATAAAAACATTTTTAATTATAATAAGAAAAAAAATGACCGAACCAACCATATAACTTAATAAATAACACAAATGAATAAAATGTAGCTAATAAGTCTCAATAGAAATAGAAAAATGCTAAAACATATAACAAAGGAATTAATACTATATTTTTTGTAATTGTTACTAAACAATTGACTCTCATAGTCTTCAAATCCCATCTTTTTCATCATCTATCTTTGAACCTATTGAAAGGGAGGAACAAAAACCCATAAAACACATTAGAGATTATCCAAATAATAGTTGTTTCATATAAAAGAACTCATTATTGGATAATCAAAATTTTTACCTCTCCTTTCATTTGATAACCAACTTTGATTGCACATCAATGCTTTTATTGTATTAGAATTTAGTCTACTTCTATGAGAGCTAATTACCCATCCACTAGTACTAAATGTAAACTCAAAAGCAATAGTAGACACCGGAATAGCCAACATATCTTTATCTAGTTCTTGTAATGTAGAATATTTAATTCCATTTACTTTTCACCAACTAAGAATATCAAAATCATTAGTCTAAGGTAACATACGTTCTTCTAAATAGAGATCCAATTTTGACTTGAATTAGCCATCAGTTTTAATAGTGTTCAAGAATCACACTAACCTTGATTTTCTTGAAGATTCAAAAGGAACGACTTGAGCAGTTGCTGAAGTGTCCACAAAAGAACTATTGCTATTATTTAAACTTTAGAAAGCCGAGATTTACCTCTTAGTTGATATTCCTAAACTAGCTCGTAACAAATTTTTCTAACATTTTGAATCACTATAGATGCATTTACTCCATAAATAGAAGGAAACACAAAATTCATAGTCTTCATCTTAAAACGTGGATCCATAACAGTACAAACGACCATAATGATGTGTACATCACCCCAATATTTTTCAAACTTATCAAATATTTTCCTCACCATCATATTAATATTCACATTTAAAGAGCCTTTCCACTCAACCAATGATTCCCTAATTCCAAAACCTTTTCAAAATAACAATTTGCAATTGGATATTTAGTACTAGAAAAAATATTGCTTACCTCATAAAAAATTGCCAACTTCTTGCAAATTACTTTTGCTACCTTCCAATCATCATCAGTGAGAAGAAATTTATAATGTCTATCCATAAATTGAACTCTATAAAAAAAATCTTTGTATCCAACAACTGTCACCAACATGTCATATGTAGAGTTCCACTAAGTTTTGCAATCTAAGCAAAGCTTTCTATCATATGGAATATCTAATTGCTTACATGCCTCTTCAAATTTCTTGACTCTAGATGGTGTCATTGACCAAAATGCAATGCTATCATGGATCTTTTTAGTCACACTTTCTATCATGGCCACACTGTCCTTTATAATTAAGTTCAAAATATGTGCATAACAATGCATGTTGTCGAGTCTAATTTTGAATTTTCCCATTCCTAATCCGATCTAGACTAGACCCTATGCTCATCTAATATAGATCATCGACTTGAGTTAGGAACTTCGTTTTTTTTTTTTTTTTTGAGTTGCCACCCAACTGTTGTTGGGAAATATTAAATTAAGACTAAAGAAGCGGATTAATCTTAATTTGGACCACTAGTCGTCGTTATTTCCTCTTCTCATTTTTGAGAAGAGAAAAAGGGAAAACCAGAGTTTCTAAGTCCGGAGGCTAACCTATTAAAACCTTACGGTTACCACCTAATCTCCTAAAATTGTTCCTATTTAGAAATGTGTTTTATTGTGTTTCTGTTACTTTTTATTATGTTTTTGAATTATTTCAAGAAAATTATTTTTTTATTTCATTTTATGGGTTGACCCGAATGGGTGCCTACGTACCTGCTATCCAGGATCAAACAAGCCGTAGTTCGCTTTTATGAAAACTTTAAGTGTGTTTGTGAATTTTAACTTTGAAGTCTCTTTTGCTTTATGTTTTTACTTCTTTTTTTTTGGATTTTCTAAAAAATCTAAGCCTAAACTTTTATCTGATTTTTGAAAATGATTTTTAGGGAAAAACATCAATTTTGGATTTATTTGAAAAAAAAGTGATTTTTCTAAGTGCTAAAACTCATTTTTATAATTTTTGAATTTTTTTTTATTTATTTATTTATTTTTATTTTCATGATTTTATGATTTTTGTGACTTTATAATTTTTATGATTTTTATGATTCTTCTACTATTTTTTTATAATTTTCTAATTTTTCATAGTTTTTTATTATTTTTGTTGATTTTTTATAATTTTTGAATTTTTGTTAAAATTTTTATCCTAAACTATTATTTATCCTATTTTTGAAATCTAAAATTTTATTATTACTTCTTCTAATATTTTTATTATTTATCTATATTTTTCTTATTATTTATTTTTATTATTTATTTATTTATTTTTTCTACATTATTAAATCCTAAAAATCTAATTTCTAACATTTTCCTATTTATAGAAAATAAAACATAAAAAAATAAATAAATAAATAACCAACAAATTAATAAATAAATAAAAAATAATAAATAAAATCAGAATAAAAATAAATAAATAAATTGGAAAAATTCGGAAAATCCGACTTACCTGAATCCAGGTCGGTGCGCGGGTCGGGTCGAATCGGGTCGGGTCGGATCGGTAGGATACGGCGGCGAAGAGGGCTCGTTCACGGCATTCCGGCGATCTTTTGCAACGGATGAGTTGTCGAATCCTAGCTTCTTGAGGGTGCTGAATCCAATGGTGGCGGTGGTTTGCTCCCAGATCGCCTCCTGGTGGTGGTTCAACTCTGATCGGTGGTCGCGGCTTTGGTTTTCCTCCGGTGCTCTCCGATTTGCTCTCTTTTCTCACTTTCTCTCAATTCTTATTTGTGATTTGGCTTCCTCCCTTCGATTCCTATTTATAGGCACTTGAAACCGAGCTGGATAAGCTCGGATTTCCTCCGATCGAAGCTAATCGGATTTTTGGTTAAAAAAACCAACTCCGATTTGGGTAAATCCATTGATTTGTTGCGATTTGATTCCAATTAGATGATGTTTATCTTATTTCTATTGAAAATCTGTTGGATTTGTGCAAAAAATCGAATCGAAACGGCCGAAATTCGAATTTTTCCTTCGCCGGCGATCTCGGACCCGAGGTAGAAGACAATCACGCGCCCGACGCGTGCGTTCCCTCTAGCCAATCAAAGGTTGCCACGTGTCCTGGATAAGTAAGAAAAACAAAACGCGGAAATTGCCTCCCCCGCGATTCGAACCCCCGACCGAGCCCCCCCCCCCGCCCGCGCGCGCCTTAGCCCGTGGTCCGGACCAGCTGGGCTAGCCCACTTTCCTGATTTTTCTAATTTCGCAAATTGCATAAATGTAATGCGATTTTTTATTTTTTTTGTATTTTTTGAAATTTCAAAAATTTGTAAAAATTATTTATTATTACCATTTCTGAAATCATTTTTCAAAATTGATTTTTTTCCTATTTATTTTTATTTTTTGAATATTTTTAATTATTTATGCTAAATTAGGGAAAAATTAGAAAAATTGAAAAAAATTAAGAATTGATTATTATCAATTATTATTCATTCCTAGGGCAAAAATGGGGTGTTTACACATGTGCAGTACCTTTCTTCGAAGAACTAACTCATCTCTTTATAGTTTCATGGTCAAAGTTGTAATCATTGCATCATTCATATAACAATTAGATAATTTTCTATCTAGTTCTCATCTCATCAATGATTTAAACAAACAATCGACGAGCACCTCATTTGTGTGTGGCATTGGAGCATACAAAAAACTGCATGAAAATATAAAAAAATGTCAATATAATATAATTTCCATTATTTATTATGAAAAAATAGTATAAGTAAAGAATCTTACTTAATGAGTCGAATTTAAAGCTTGCAATTATGATCAACAAAGTATGCTATGATAATCATGTATCCTTTTTTTTTTTCTAATTTGATATCCATAAATCTATCGTTACTGCAACTTGAGAATTTAGTCCTTTCAACAATACTCTCAAATTTTCGTTCTCCCCATAGCAAATGTTCATTATCTCCCTTTTCATGGTGTTCCAACCAACATATTTAAAAAGTGGTTGCATACTTTCAACAAAACCTTTGAAATACTCATGCTCAACTATTGAAATGGGATATTCATTGACAATGATTACCTTTGCAAGTCTTTGCCTACAAATATCTTGATTGAAAGTCCAATTTCCTATGTTCAAACGACTCTCATTCTCATTTTGTTGTTTCTTAATAGATAGTAGACATTGCCTTATGTCTTTCTGCTTCTTTCTTTATGTGCACTTCTCCAAATGATTGCACAAGTGCTTAATTCCATGTTTACTACCTACTTTTAGTGTTCCAGAACAATAATTGTAGATAGCAACATCCTCCCCATTAACCATTTTTCTCACCATATCATTCCATATAAGAGAAGTCAACTTACGTTTATTGGGATTATCTAGTTGATTAGCATTGCTTCCTACTTGTGAACTTATTGTGGTTGTGGGATTTGTTGATGGTGCTTCTATTTCAGATCTAGGTAGTAATAATGGACCTTCGTCTTCCTCAACATCAATGGGATGTGCATCAATGGGTATATTAAATTCATTCATTTTTTTCATTATATAAAAGGAAATGAAAACAAAATTCATCAACTTATTTCTAAAGATGATGGAGATAATAAATTTAACAAGTAAAAGTGTGACTAAATATGATGTTTGGCAACTTCAAAATTTGGGTATTAAATTTGACAAGTTTAATTTGATATAAAATTTAGCAATTTTAAATTCTAGATTTAAAGTTAAAAAATATATATATACAAGATTTTTGGCATTGCCCTCACTTGTTTAAATTACCATATTTGATGGCTGCTCTATTTAGGATTTCAAATGCCATCCATGCAACTCTCACAAGGATGGTCCTTAAATAATTTTAAAAATAGACAAAAAAAATACCTTTAATCCTCAAAATTGCATGTAGAATGCATAAATCTTTTATACATTTCTAACATACTTAGGTTATAATTAAGTATGACTTCAAAGAAAGATGCAATTCTCTAAGACATCCAATCTATGAGTTTATATCAAAGCAGATATGAGCTTTTATATCTTATACCTAACATTTCCACATACAAATTAAGATTTTTCATTTCCACATACAAAAGCAACTTGTGCAGCATGAAATCGAAATCGCTAATCTCCATTTAGGTAGTGCAACAACCTATAGCCAAGACATTTCATATATATCTAATGGAATCGCCAACAATCTTATTAGTTCTCTAACTCAAACCAGCAACCGTTTATGTTTACTAAACATAAGAATCATTGTGTCATTTTATTGAATACTTTGCAAACTATAACCAAGACATCACATATAACAGAAACTACAAGCATAATCCTTCCTTATGTCTAATAATTAACCTATTTCAAAAATTGTGGCTTCCTGTTTGTTGTTTCAACCATAGCTCTCATGGATTTTTAGTGTTAAAATTCAAGACTACCAATGCAAACCTGAGTTAGAATAAAAATATATATATATCTCTAAACTAAATTGGGAGAGTAAGAGTGAAATCTAACCTTAACACGATCGAGAGACAAGAGACACCAAACGAGGACAAAGACAATCGATACGTTTAGGACAATGACTGAGATGACCAAGATGACGACCACAAGATGAGAGACGAGTCACCCAATGACAGATGAGAGACACGAGACATGAACTACTAACGACAACAAGAGATGACAAATGATAGAGACAAAGTGCTAAGTGCGAATGACGAGCCAGCAACAATAACTTCCATAGGAGGATGAGGTCATGACTCATGAGGGACGGTAAAGGTTTTACTATTGCAAGTTTCCTTTTGATTTTTTTTATTTTTTTAGTTGCTTTAGAGGTCTTAGAGTTTAGACAAGAGAGAAGTGAAATGTGAAAGTGAAAATAGAGAGCTCAGTCTACTATATAGTATGGATGGTATGGACTATAGTGTAGTGACTACTGTGTACTTTGATCTAATTTGACTTTTTATTTTAAAATTTTTTATTAAATATATAGTAATATTTATTAACTAGATTATATATATTATATATATATATATATATTAACAAGTTTAGGTTCTCAACGGGTTTAATATTTATTTTATTACCCGTCCCAAACCTATAAGGTTTTGTAAAACAAAAAAGCCCATAATCCGTCTCAAACCTTAACCTTGTAGGGTTTTTAGTGAGACGAGTGGGTTGGGAACCCAATAATATCCTTTCCGCTTATATCTCTAATAAATCATGTACACTTGAAAATTATTACTTTACTTTATCATAATTTTTTTAAATATATGCATACATTCCAATGTATCAATAAAAAGTGTTACTATTTGAGGTACTTTTAGTGATACTTGAGGATTCTAGTGACATTTTAAGAAGTTATATGTATATTTTTAAAAAATTATTGAAAGAAAAACCCATATTATGAAAGTTTATACAATCAATCTACACTTAATTAATAATTTAGAGGTTGTATTTGAAATTGCCCCTAGATTTTTCCCTCCCTTCTCTGGTATACTTGTCCTTCTCTTTTTGTCAGCCATAATGCGTCATGTGGCATAAAAGTAGAGAAAGTCACACCCGCTTTTGTTACAGTATTTAATTGTGATTGTTTATTGCACTCTTAAGCTCCTTTTACCTGAAAATATCATAGGTAATTTCATCTTATCTTTACATTCAGCAAGATTAAATGGTATAAATGAATCAAGTCCAATTGCTAAGTTATTAGAGTTTGATTTAGTATTTATTCGATTTTTGTTTAATAATAGTTAAGCATTTAAGTTGAGTTTTAGTTTAAAATTTTTAAATTCGATCAATTTCCAATTAAGCTCGAGGTTTAAAATTTAAGTTTAGATAAAACTTAGAACCTCGTTATTTTGGCTTAATTTGTTTACAATCCTCATTAAGATATACCTAATTGTACTATAGTAAGATGAGGCATCCATTTTTTTTTTGGTCAAAATAATATCTCTTTTGTTCTTATTACTATGTTGATCAAGAAAGCTATCTTAAGAAGAAACACGAGACAAAAACTCCATTTTCGTTTTTATTGTTAATGGGATTTCATTAAAATCTACGATGGAGATTAAGAAATGTTATAATTTTAGGCTACTAATTTTTTTAAAACTAAACGGAGAGATGAATCAAATTTAAAAAAGAAAAAGTTATGTAGAGGATTCTGTAATTTACACCAAAATATTAGGCTTCACTAAGTTTTTAATCGTAGTGAAGAGCCAAAATGAAATACAGGGCTACAATCATTTTAAGCTTTTGGGGAAATTTATGGTTTTTGGTTGTTGACTAAGCAAAGAATGACTTGGTCTTCGAGTAGGATCAGGCTTCGTAATGCAAACAAATGCCGCCAACCGCAAGGAAGAGAAATGGAATTAGGACTGTATACAGAAGCTTCTATATTCTATGACCCTTTTGTACCATTCAAATGAGTTAGTACTTACCGGTGTTAGTCATGCAAATTCATTTTCCCTTTTCAAAATTACTTTGACACAATAAATTTTTAAAATACGTACTTATATATATATAAAGTTAAGATGTAAGGAAAAGAGATTCAAAACCATTTTATCTCTAAAAGAAAATATTATTTATATCAATCGAACTATAAGATATTATTTTATGGTCTTGATTATTTATACATAATAGCAATTATTTTTTTATGACTATTTATCACTTTCTTTCATCTGCATTGATTGCTAAAAAATGTATCCAGTCAAAAGAAAAACTATAAATGAGTAGACTAAGCGGTTTTAAAAAATACTAATTAATTAATATCAATAAAAAAAAAGAAGAAGCCAATTTAATAGAAGGAATTTTGTAATGTCAGCATTTTTTAGAAGGGTATAAATGTGCTATTTAGGAGTCCAGATTGTTGTTACAATTGTAAGAAAATTTTATAACAATGTGACATGTATTTTTATACTATTATGATTTCTAAATTTACGTCTCGTCTTTTTACAATTACATAATATATTTTGTTTTCCATTAAATAGTTATCAATTATTCATTAAAAGCGGTGCTTGACATATGTCATGTATCATTTTCATAAAGAAATGATGATTGCTTAATAAAAAAAAATACAATTTATAAATTTTTGAAAAAAAAAAAGAAAGAAAGAAAGAAAGTACAAATAAATAAATTAAAAATGTATAAAAACACACACCGCGTTTTATCATTGCAATTGATCACCTATTCTTTTCATTTTCATTAAGAAGCAAACATAGCATAGCATACATCTTGATAACATATATTATGCATAGTCACTTCGGACATCCAATAATATATAAAATGTAGGGATTATGACAGAATCTTGTTTAGAGAAAAAGAGTATAATATATTTTTTTTCAAATTGGTTTAAAAATGATATTTAAATTATCGATTTCATTGAATGTATTTAAAATATTGATTTTAAATAATTTATTTTTTTAATTAATGTATTTTAAAAGTTATTCTTAAAATAAAATATATATAATATATTCTTTAGCCCACCTCCTTGAATAATTGTTGTGTCGTTAGGTATCGACAAAGCTACTTTTCGTATTGACCGGTTATGGTGGATTGTGTTTCTGTGTTTCCTCTCGTGCTGCACATTTTCAAACCATCTAGATCAGAGGATTTGAACCACGTCGGTTGGTTATTATTATTATTTTTAAGTTAAAACTAATCAATCAAATAAATTGGCTTTAAAAAAATGTATACAATTCACTAGAATTGACGCATAATGACTTTTATAAAAGGTAAATTACTAACATGTAGTTGAACATCTACCTTTCTTTTTATTCCAAATTTCATTGATATCTTTTTAGACCTTTTTGGGGTCGTTTTCTATCGCATAAGACTGACTTCTGAATTTGTGAGAACCTAAATTTTGTTGCACACCACATGGTGAACTAGATTTTAGGATAGATTTTGAACGCTTTAATTCTAAGTTTTTGGAATTTTAATCATATTGTGGGGTATAAGATATGATCTTCTTTTTATGTTAGAGCTTATATTTATATATTATAGGTTCAAAAAACTAAGATATTTTATAAATTTTTAATATATATAACATAAAATGAACACAACTTATATATAATGTATATAATAAATATAATTTACTAGATAAATATAATGAAAATGCAATCAAATGGACCTAACTTTTGACATGTTATTTTACGTCAACACATGATCAAATAATTAAATCTATTTCAAATCTTTGATTTAACTTTGCTTTTTGATTTATATTTGTTGTAAAAAAAATAGAGATTAGGTTACATAAAGAACCCTAAAACCATTAGATTTTAAAGGTTATAAGTTCCATGATGATTCCAAAAAGTTCTTATTCAAAATATTTAAAAATGATTACTAAAAAATAGTATATAGGTAGAGATTTACACCTTGTTAATCTACATCCTCTTATCATTAGATAAAAACAAGTTTAAAGAATATGAATCTAAGTGGGATATGTGATCTTGAAGACTCTAAAATAAGAGCAAGCAAAGGATTTTTTTTTTTTTTTTTTTAAGGACTTAGAGCTAAGAAGTTAGAGTTTGGAAAATTATTTCAATGAAAGCTACAAGAAATCAACTAAACTTAAATATAGTTTGGAAAAAGCTTAGAGATGGTTCAGAATATATGCAATTAAGTTTACAGAAAACTTAATTATCCTTTTAAAGATATTTGGACTAGAATAAGAGAAATGAATTTTGAAATGTCTACCTATTTATGATTTCAGTAAGCAGTCACGCTTCAATCATCTAAGACACGGAAAAGAGTGAAAAGATGATCATGTAACAGTGAAATACGAAAATTCCGGGATAAAATTGCCTAAGGTTCTAAGAAGAAACAAAAAGCCATATCTAGAAACAGCATAGCCAATGGCCCTACAAACAAAATAATATATTCATTTATCAGTACGACTCATTGACCATTGTCTTCGCTTCTATCTTCAACACCACGGCTTTGCTTTTTCTATGAATCCTCCTCTGCAAAAGGACAATGCCTCTAGAAGCCATCTTTATCAACATCTACACACTCTTTCTGCGCCCACATATTAAGTTTATAACCAAAATCTTCTATTTATAAGAAAACTGCCCTAGTCTTTGTTCCCACAAGCTAGAATTCCATGTAGAAAACTTCACATACATTTGGAAAAGAAAACCTCCCAATATCCCAATTCCCAAATTTCAAAGATCCCTCTTGAATTTCCTACTTCTGCCACCAAAATGGATGGGGATGAGTTTAAATATCAAAACCCAAGTGAAGAAGAAGAAGAAGAAGAAACACTTTCCCTATGTGACCTTCCTCTCCATAGTGATGATGCAAATGCATGGGATAAATATGAAAATAGCCATGGTCAAAGTTGTCCTTCAATGGATCAACAGAAGGATCTATTTGAATTCTCCTTCTCTAGTGAAGAATTCTCTTCCTCTAGGCATTATGGAGACAACATCGTATTTTGTGGAAAATTGATGACTTGCAAGGAACCACTAGTCATTGCAAAGAAACAACATGAGATTAAAAGCAACAATAAGAAGAAGAAAAAAAGCAAGAGCACCACCAACAACCGCCACAAGGAGAAGAAAAGAAGGTTTTTCCGATGGAGATTACGCATTTTTACGCGATCGAAGACTCCAACGAATCGGTCAAAAGTTGAGGCTAAGAGTAAGACTCACAGTGATGAATTGGACAGAGTAACGGCAATGAAATGTCGAGCCAAGTGTAAGTGGTATTTTTTCATGTTCGGTTCGGCTCGGTTTCCACTAGAAATGGAGTTGCGTGACATTAAGACAAGGCAGGTTCGTCGTTGTCCTTCATCGTTGATGTTTCGATCGTCGAATGGCGATGGAAAACTCAATAAGAAGCAAAGGAATTGGGGGTTTTGGAGGCTGTTGAAGACCTTGAGTTGCATTGGTTACAATTCAAATGCAAATGCTTTGGTAAACTCATCCTATGGCTGCATTCCTAGAGAATGATACTTTCGATTTTGGGCTCATTTGATATGGCGGGTGAGATTTTGTTCCAAACTGAAAACGGGATATCGGAGTTTTCTTTTCTATTTTGGTGAAAAGAAAATATGACTTTGAAGGATTTAGGAGCTTGATTTTTATATGTCAATTAGATCTATGTTTAAAAGTAGATTAATGTAATATTTTCCTTTAGCATAGTTTTTGTTCCATGTTGTTAGTATGTTTATAGCTTGTGAAATATGTCTATAGATATTGAAGATGCAACTATCATCAATAGATTTTTGAATTTCTACCAATGACCCATCACTTATATTTCTTGGCAAGAGGATAATGTTGTCTTAAATTAATCAATGCCATCGGAACCATTCTTAAAGGCAAGATTATAGATGTGAAAAAATTGAAATTTATGTCATATCCCCTTCAAAATGGTAAATGTTACGTTATAATTATGGCTTGTATAATTATAGTTTTAATTTGAAATTTTTGTCATTTTTTTGGGGGGTGGTGGGGTTGGGGGTGTTACATATAATAGTTGTTGAGTAGAGAATTTTTCAAAATAATTTTTTTTTTCTCCTTATCAATTATATTGCGTCTTGTGGCATAAAAATAGAGGAAGTAAAGCCCTCTTTGATATACAATAATATATGTCCTTTGTTCCAATTACTATATTGCATGAATCTACAATTCACACAGCCAGTATTGCATTTTGCTTTATTCTTCATCGATGCTACGGCTGAAACACCCATTGCCAAAAGTTGTTTAGAATTATAATCTCGAACAGCGACCCGAGCGCGTTGAAAGCAGAGCCACAATCTTTCCAAACATTTTTGGGAAATTTTATTTTTGGTTATTTCTTATGGGAGGAAAGACTTGGTCTTTGGGGTGGGATCAGGCTTCGCAATGCAAACAAAATGCCGCCATCCAGAAGGAAGAGAAATGGCATTAGGACTATATGAAGAAGCTTCAATGACCCTTTGGTCCCATTCAATGAGTTAGTACTTAGTACTTACTAGCCACAGATTTCAATTTTTTTGTTTTTCCCTTTTTCCCAATTAGTCATACATGGCAATTAATTTACTTTCATTATTCAAAGTCACTCCTGACATGACAGGGCGAAAGTTCTAAAACATGGGACTTTTATCCCCGAATGTTAAAACTGAAAAATTTGTTCTCTTATGTAAGACCAAATCAATCTTTCATATTAAGTCATAATTGCAATTATTTTTTATGACTGTTTGTGACTTATTCACTTACTTTCATCTACATTGATTGCCGAAAAATGCAACCAGTCAAAGAAAAAATAAAATAAACCATAAGTCAAGACATTCTCATGCACTAAATATATATATAAATCACAGATATCTTATCTAAAAATCTTTGAAAAGTTAAAAGGATATGTATGAAAATATTTTGATACAAAACCTTGAGAATGAAAAAAGTATTATTTTATTTAATTTGTGCTTATTTCTAAGTAATATATAGGTGAAGATTTTGTTAGAACACAGTCGTATTATGTATCATTTTTATTAAAGGACTAATAATTGCTTTGATGAAAGCACAAACCAAATTTTAAATTTGCATGTGAATAAACCTTCTTGATATATGTTATATATAATGTACTCATTGCGACAGGATCGCCCTTGAATTATTGTCATGTCGTTAGGCGCCGCCAAAGCTACTTTTCGTATTGACCGGTTAACAAGGCACTGTGTTTCTGTTCCCTCTCGTGCTGCACCTGTTCAAAACATCCAGATCGGAGGATTTGGACAGCGTCGGTTGGTTATTACAAGTTATGCTTAAGATAATCATACACTAATCAATCAAACAAATTGCTATATATATATATAAAAGCCAAATTATAAACGAAAATCTGTCTTTTTCTTCCTTTTTCTTTATCCTCCAATTTCACTGATATCTTTAAAAAAAAAAATTGGAATTTGTTTTCTATTACATAAGATTAACATGGTCAGATTATATGGTAATAGCCGATGAACGTGACAGCCTTGATTTTTCGGCTAGTAAAATTTTGAATAGAAATTGATGTTTGGATTTTGATTATTGGTTGGAGACAAACTTGAGGAGATGGAAGCCAAGAGTAACTATCCGAAATCTATGGAAGTATTGTATTTACCTATATGGTTAAGTAGGTTTTAGGTAGCATTTGGTTTTCATATTTTATGGTACTGGTGGATAAAAATTATTGTTTTGTGTTTGGTTTAGAAAATTAATTTTAAGTATCGAGCAAAAAAGAGTTGAAGTATTGGATAAAATGGTTAAAATTTGTACTATACAAATACGATACAAAATTTGCATCACATGACAAAAAATTATTTTTAAAAAAATGCCTCAAATATCCCTATTGATTTGTTGCATTTTTTGTCGCTTATTCAAAAACAAATCCCTATATCAATACAGTATGCACGGTTCCACGTAATAATAATAATAATTTTTTTATCACAATTATTAAAATTACTAATATAATATTTACAATGTGTTATATTATTAAATATAACACAAATTATTGTAATTTATAATATGAATATTAAATTTTTTTTCAATCAATGGATTTACATTTATTCTTTATATAATTCATAGGATTACATGTGAATAAATAATCTCTTCAAATTGTATTTTTTTTATAATATTAAAAATGTAATTAAATAACCATGATATTATACAAAGAATATAATTGTCAAAATTACTATGTTTAGTGCAGTACTTTACAATTCTAAATAATGGACAGGACAAAAATATTTGTCCAGTACTGAACATACCAAACGTGGTACAAAAAAAGATTCGTTTTCTTTTTTACTTTATATTTTTGTACTGTTTCGTACTAGTATCCAAACGCTACCTCAAGGTGAATATTAAATGTTACAATATAAATTTGGTTCTAGATTTTTAGAACCTTTAATCAATGTGGACTATAGGATGTAACATTTTTCTTATTCGAAACTTGTATCTATATATTATAGGCTTCAAAGTATAATGTATGCTATAAGTTCTTAATATATGTAGGATAACATGATTAGAGCTATAAATAAGCTAAGCTACTCGCAAAGTGCTTGAGCTAATTAGTAAACAAGTCAAACTTGAATTAAAAATAAAACTTATTTATTTAAATAAGCCAAACTCAAACTCTAGTTTAAGCTCGCAAGCCAATTTAGGAGCTGGCCCGTTCATATTATTAACAAATCAACTCATAAACAGAATCACAAATAGGCATGTTTATATTGTTAATGAATTCACGATTCGCGACTAGGTTCACAAATAAGCTTGTGAACAAACTCTTATTTATATTATTGACAAGCAAACTTACAAACAAGCTTGTCAATTGGATTTTTGTTTCATATTGTTAACAAATTAGCTTACAATTAGGCTCGTAAATAGGTTCATTTATCTAAATGAACACGAATTACAGCTCGTTTATTTAAACATGCTCGAATTTAGGCTCGTTTAGATAACGAGCTAAGACTTGTTTATCCAAACAAGCTAAGTTTGAGTTTCAAATTATTTAACAAGTTTAAGCTCAAACTTGTAGTTTTTAATCTTGGAAAAAGCTTAATTCGGTTCAAACTCAATAATTTTTCTAATGAAACGAGCCTAAACTTTAAAAAGCTCAACGTAGCTTGATCGCAACTTGATGTGGCCATTTTGTAGCCCTCAATGTATGTAACAAATATAAGGGTAATTGTTACATCTGGTCACTTTAACTTTACCATTTTTGTAATTAACTAGCTAAATTTTTGAAAGTGTCAATTTACTACCTAACATCTACATACTTTCTCTACTATTATTACCAAACTTCTTCTATTTATAAGAAACCTACCCTAATATTTGTTCCCACAAGCTCGGATCCCACGTAGAAAACTTCACATACAATTGGAAAAGAAAAAACTCGGAATATCCCAAAATCCCACATTTCAGAGACCCTTCTTGAATTTCCTATTTTGCCACCAAAATGGACGGGGATGAGTTTAAATTTCAAAACCCAAATTGAAGAAGAAGAAGAAGAAACACTTTCCCTATGTAACCGTCCTAACCATAGTGATGATGCAAATAATGCATTGCATAAATATGAAAATAGCCATGATCAAAGTTGGTCTTCATGGACCAACAAAAGGATCTATTTGAATTCTCCTTCTCCAGTGAAGAATTTTCTTCCTCTAGACATTATGGAGACAACATCGTATTTTGTGGAAAATTGATCACTTGCAAGGAATCACTAGTCATTGCAAAGAAACAACATGAGAATAAAAGCAACAATAAGAATAAGAAAAACAGCAAGAGCACCACCAACAACCGCCACGAGGAGAAGAAAAGAAGTTTTTTCGGATGGAGATTACGCATTTTTACGCTTTCGAAGACTCCACCGAATCGGTCAAAAGTTGAGGCTAAGTGTAAGAGTCACATTGATGAATTGGATAGAGTAACGGCAATGAAATGTCGAGCCAGTAAGTGGTATTTTTCATGTCTGGTTCGGCTCGGTTTCCACTAGAAATGGAGTTGCATGACATTAAGACAAGGCGGGTTCGTCGTTGTCCTTCATCGTTGATGTTTCGATCGTCGAATGGCGATGGAAAACTCACAAGAAGCAAAGGAATTAGGGGTTTTGGTGGCTGTTGAAGACCTTGAGTTGCGTTGGTTACAATTCAAATGCAAATGCTTTGGTAAACTCATCCCATGGCTGCATTCCTAGGGAATGATACTTTCGATTTTGGGTTCATTTGATATGGCGGGTGAGACTTTGTTCCAAACTGAAAACGGGATATGGGAATTTTCTTTTATATTTTGGTAAAAGAAAATATGATTTTGAAGGGTTTAGGAGCTTGATTATTATATGTAAATTAGATCTATGTTTAAAGGTAGATTAATGTAATTTTTCCTTTAG
Source organism: Laguncularia racemosa (assembly GCA_037954665.1). Taxonomy (NCBI): domain Eukaryota; kingdom Viridiplantae; phylum Streptophyta; class Magnoliopsida; order Myrtales; family Combretaceae; genus Laguncularia; species Laguncularia racemosa. The sequence continues at coordinate 29,009 of JBBMOL010000115.1, forward strand.
TATAGTTTTTGTTTCATGTTGTTAGTATGTTATAGCTTGTGAAATATGTCTACAGATGTAGAAGATGCAACTATCATCAATAGATTTTTGAATTTCTACCAATGACCCATCACTTGTATTTCTTGGCAAAAGGATAATGTTACCTTAAATTAATCAATGCCTTCGGAACCATACGCAAAGGCAAGATTATAGATATGAAAAAAATGACATATATGTCACATCCCTTCAAAATAGTTGATGTTACGTTACATTTATGTTTGATAATTATAGTTTTTATTTGAAAATTTTATCATTAGAATTGTTTTTTGATATATTTAACTTTTAACAATTTTAGTCTATTAGAAAAACCTCATATGAAAGTGTATATATATATATAGAAAAATATTACTAGATGCTTTTAGCTATTTATTATCAGTATACATATAATAATTTTCTTTTTTTTAGTTACATATAATAGTTGTTGAGGAGAGAATTTGTCTAAATAATTTTTCTTTTCTCCTTATCAACTATATTGCATCATGTGGCATAAAAATAGAAGAAGTGAAGCCCTCTTTGATATACAATATTAATGATGTTTATTCATTGCACTCTTATGCTCGTTATCCTTGGTGATTTTATTGTAGCTTGATACTCAGCCAGATTAAAGGGCATAAATGTACTAAATTTTCTATAAAGTTATTTGAGTTTAACTCTTTGTTTATTTGAATTGAGTTTAATAGTTGTTAAATTGAGTTTGAATTTAAAATTCCAAAGTTAGACCCAAATTGAGTTTAAGTTTTGAAAATTTGAAATGGAAACTAGAACTTAAACTTGGTATCATATTGTCTCATCTCAACTTGCTTATCACCTTAAGCAAGCAGTATAGAAAGATGAGGCCTCCATTTTTTAAAAAATAATATATGTCCTTTGTTCCAATTATTGTTGATATTTTATAATAGAAATGGCAAAACATGAAAATAATTTGGTGTTCTTGAGTCTATATTATTGAATATTGGTACAATGAGGTACAACCTATTTATTGTCAAAAAAGAAAATATTAAATAGAAAATATATACAAATAGGGAAAAGAATAAAAAAGAATAAAATGTAAAGTTGATCTATATATTGAGCTATAATTTAGCCTAATTTGTAGTGAATACAACTAAAAATGGGTTAACACTTTAACATCCCCCCTCAAACTCAAGAGGGTTGTTTAGAAATCATTTGGAGTTTGGATACTAACTATTGGAAGTGACCTGGTGAATGTGTTTTAGTAAAAATATTAACAAGTTGACCGTTAGAAGGGATGTACTAAAGTGCCATAGTACCTCGTAGAATGTGATGATGAATAAAATGACAATTGGTCTCAATATGCTTAGTGCATTCATGAAATATGTCTTTGCAGAGCAATTTGGATTACACTTTGGTTGTCACAATGAAGTGCATTAGAACTAGTGGGAACAAAACCCATATCTTCTAACAACCATCTCAACCAAAGAAGCTCATTAGTTGTGTCAGCAACTGCTCTATACTCTGCTTCTATACTAGATCGAAAAACTATTGATTACTTTTTCCTTAACCAGAGATCAAAGAATCACCTAAGAGGAAGCAAAAACCAATAATAGAACGCCTGTTGGTAGGATCACAAACCCAATCTGAGTTTTAGTAAACATGCAATTAGAAGGAAGAATGAGCTAAAAAAAAAAAAAAACCCATTAAAGAGCATTCCTTAATAAAACAAAGAATGTGAAGTATTGCACCATAATGAGAAGATTGAGAAGCAGCCATGAATTGACTAACTATTTGAACTGCATAGGCAATGTCAGGTCAGTAACAGTGAGATAGACAAAACGTTCCAACCAGTTGCCTGTATCTAATGGCATAAAAAAGAATAGTACCATATGCAGGTGCGAGACGAACATTAGGTCTCTAAAGGTGTAGAAGTAATTTTATTATCTATCAATCTGGCTTGTGTAATAACATCATATGCATATTTAGCTTGAGAGATAAAATAACACTAGATGAAGAAGTAACTTCTAGTCCTAAGAAATAATTACGAGTTCCCAAGTCTTTCATTTCAAAAGTTTGGCTAAGATATTTCTTCAAATAAGCAATTTCTTTAGTATTATCCCCAATCATGATCATATCATCAACATAGAGCAATAAGAGAGTAATAACATTTTCAGTTTTACAAATAAAGAGAGTAGTATCATATGAGCTTTGATGAAAGCCAAATTGAGAAATAGTAGTGCTAAATTTTGAAAACCAAACACAAGGAGCTTGCTTAAGACCATACAATGCTCGACGAACCTAACACACTTTGTTAGGTGGATGCTCATAACTAGGTGATGGTTGCATATAAACTTCTTTAGATAAACCACCATTGAGAAATGCATTCTTGACATCTTGTTGAAAAAGATTCCATTTTCTAGTAGTAGCAACTACAATAAGACTATGTACGTAGGTAAGTTAAGCAACTAGAGCAAAAGTCTTTTTGTAGTCAATTTCATATTCTTGTATATAGTTTATAGTTACAAGGTAGGCTTTATACCATTCAATGGTCCCATCAAAGTGATTTTTGATTTTATAAATCCATCGAAACCCAACTAAAGACTTACTAGGAGGCAATTCAACTAAATCCCATGTTCTGGTTTCTCCAATACTTGCAATGCTTCTATCATAGCTTGTTGCCAAACTAGAGTAGTGCATGCCTCACAAAAAGTTTAGGGTTCATGAAGAGTGTTAAAGATTGAATAACAATAGTATTCTTTCAAACGAGCAAAAGGATTTCTTACCCTAGTATGATAGGATCCTAGGGGGTTTTCAAAGGATGAGGTATTTATTGGATCATTTGACCTAATAGTCTCACTACAAGAGGGCATATCGTTGGTCGTTGGAGTGAGCTCAAGTGAAGAATCTACATTGTAATCCTTAGGGAACAACTCAACTAAGGGTCGGTAAAAAATCTAGAACAAGATGTAATAGAAAATTGTGATATAGTGGAAAACATCTTATGTTCCCAAAAAACAACATGATGAGAAATGTGCAAGCATTTTGAGATAGGATCTCACAACCCATAATGTTTATGTGTAGTAAAATATCCAAGAAAATAACACAACCTAGATCAAGGTTGTAATTTGTTATATCCATGAGGTTGTAAGTGAAAAAAACAAGCACAACTAAAAATTTTAAGCAAATCACAATTAGGAGAGCTTCTAAAAAGACGTTCATAGGGAGACTAATTATTTATAATAGACGAAGGAAGTCAATTTATATTGTGAATAGCTGTAAAAGCAGCTTCTCCCCAAAAATGTTTTGGATGGGAAGATGAAATGAGCAAAGTGCAAATCATATCAAGTATATGTCTATATTTCCGTTTAGCTTCACCATTTTGTTGAGAGGTGCTAAGATAAAAGTGTTGCAAGATAGTACCTTGCTCTTCAAGAAATAAAAAAATGATTGTGTTCCTTATATTCCTTGGCATTATCTATTCAAAGAACTTTAATAATGTAAGAAAATTGAGTTTTGATCATGCAAGCAAAAGTTGAGTATAATTCAAGTAGTTGAAAGCGATAATGCATGAGAAAAATCCAAGTAAACCAAGAAAAATCATCAACAAATATAACAAAATAACATGAACTACCAAAAGTAGCAATAGGAGCAAGTCCTCAATTGTCGTAATGAACTAAATCAAATGCTTCCAAGGATATAAAATTACTAATAGGAAAAGGTAAAAAAAGCTTGTTTTGCAAGTTGACATGATTGACAATCCACATGTTCATCTTTTACAAGGCTTAATTTACCACTAGAAACTAAATTATGTAATCAATTGAAAGAAACATGGCCTAAACAAGAATGCCAATTATTTAAAGGAACTATGGAAGATGCAACAGTTATTGAAGGAGAATTATCTCGAAGAGAAATGGGCTCAAACAAATGTCCAACTTTACGCCCTGTCCTAACAATCTATTTTGTCTGTGGATCTTCAACACTACAACCAAAAGAAGAGAAATGAACATCAAAACCCATATCACATAATTGACCAATTGACAAAAGATTAAGATTGACTTTAGGAATAAGATATGCATCAATAAGTAATAATTTATGGATAAAGACATGATGTATATGGGTAATTTACATGGATGAACCATCAACAGTATGAATGATAGGAATATGAGATGTTGGAACTTTAGACACAAAAAGGGTCGAATCAGATGTCATATGAATACAACATGCAATATCAAAAAATCAAGAAGATTTACCTTGCATAACAAACATGGCATAAGATAATTGATTACTAGATGTGGATGAGTGATGATTTAAAATTTTTTTAAGATCATGCATTGAAAACATCATGTCAGATGGTGAAGAATCTACAATAGTAGTGGGCATGATAGGAGAGATAGAACTAGCAATAGGTGTAACAGAAACTGCAAGACATGAAGAATTTCGAAATTGTAGAGATCTAGTTTGAGCAGTATTGGAGCCTAAAGACTGCTTGTGAGCTAGTTTTCGACATTCTGAAATATGATGACCAAGTTTCTTACAATGGCAACATTTAATAGAAGTATTAGTTCCAACCTTAGAAGTAGGAATAACTATAACAATTGTAGACATAGTGGAATGAACAAAAAAAAAAAAAAACATACCATAACTGTATCACTACGCTAAAAATGTAGGGACCCATGATGGGTTTCTTCTAAAATTAATTGAGCAACAGCTTGATCAAGAGATGGTAATGGAACCAAGAGCAATAGGGAGGGTCACTTGTGTTCAAATTCATCTCATAAAGCCATTAAAAATTGAAATAGTCAATCTTTATTTTTGTAATTTTAAAACTTCTGTGCATCTTAAGTGGTATCCCAAACAAGTTTTGGCATAGCAATCTGGTCTCAAATAGAACACATCTGAGCATAAAAATCCCGAATAGACGGGCCTGATTCTTGAGTCATGCAATTTAGAAGACTTTGAAGATGATATCTAATGGTCAAATCACTTGTTATATATCGCTATTTCAACATATCCTAAATTTCTGTTATAGAGTCATAATAGCCAAATTATTCATAAATTGTAGGAATTGATGTATTTTGAAACCAGGTAATTATTCGATGGTTTTTTGCAATCCTAGTCTTCAAGACGTTTTCTAAATTTAATGTCGGTTTCTCCCTCACTTTGTTCAAGTACTTTAATGTCACTTGTAATGATTCTCCATAGTATTTTGCCCTTAAGAAAACTAAACATAGCTTGAGACCAAGTGACATAATTAGTGATACGGGCATCGTAGCTGACACGGGCTGATTAGGCGTGTCTTTTACAAGGCACGACCGTGTAATGTGTCTGGAAGTTCTCAGAAATATACACGGTCTGATACACGGCTAGGCGGCACGGTCGTGTATTGTGTCACGATAACTCTCAGAAGCATACACGGCTTTATACACGGTCAGAAGGCACGGCCGTGTGATATACCAAAATGATTCCCAGAAACGTACACGGCCTCTTACACGGCTAGGAGGCACGACCGTGTATTATGTTAGAAATATTCCCAGAAGCCTACACGGCTTTCATGCACGGCCGTGTACACGACAGATGACGGACGTGTATACTTATATTTATTTACACGTGTACATATATATTTCCTTTTTTTACTTATTCTCCAGAGGAGTATATATAGTTGCTAGGTCAATTTAGGATTAACTATTACTCATTATCCTATAAACACTTTTAGAGAAGAGTTTCTCTATTTTCTCAATTGTGCACAATTGAGGTTTTTCCAAGAAATAACTCATATTTATTCTTTGCTTGATTGAGAGACCAATCCTAGAATTGGCCTCGTATTGTTTTACGCTTTCCGCGCTGCGTCAGTTGGTATTAAAGCAAGGCAATTTCCTATGGAGATGTCAACTCATTAAGGCGATGATGACGGTCGTGTTCTTGACGGTGTTCAAGATGCGAGATCACAAGGAGCCCATCAATGGGTTCCAAGGGCGGAGTTTGACGTTATGCATCAGAAGGTCGGGCATATAGAACGGCGCCTTGATGAACTGATCGAGTGTTTCGACACCATAGCAGTAAACCCCAATAAGGTTGGGGGTGTTGGTAGGAATCCGCCACGAACAGCTGATGTCTACGGTGGATAGATAGTCTGACCTGTTGTCGAGAACAGGTGGGGACGGGTAGAGGATGACGACTCTAGCGATGAATACGAAGGCCCATATGGAGGTAAACTACAGAGAGGGCACGGTGGTAACGGTGGTAGCTATCGGGCGATTCAGTATGGAAACAACCATAGGGACGGTGATTACCGAAGAAACCGTGGAAGGTGTGATCAAGGAGACGAGGGAGATTATCGCCTGAAGGTCGACATCCCGTAGTTTGACGGTAGCCTTAATATTGAAGGTTTCCTAGATTGGATTGCCGAAGTGGATCGGTTTTTCGACTACATGGAAATTCCGGAAGACTGCCGGGTGAGGCTAGTGGCGTGCAGGCTGAAGAGTGGAGCCTTGGCATGGTAGGAGAGACTGCAGAACAGGAGGCAAAGAGAGGGTAAACATCCGGTGAGAACGTGGTATCGCATGAAACAGTTATTGCAACACGACTTCCTCCCACCGGACTATGAGCAAATATTGTTCCAACAATAACAGCGGTGCCGTCAAGGGCAGCGGTCAGTGCACGAATATACCGCCGAGTTCATGAGATTGGCCGAACGGAACAACCTGAGAGAGAGTGAAGGCCAGCAAGTAGCATGATACGTAGAAGGCCTAAAGCTCCAGATCAAGGATAAAATAGGGGTCACAATGGTGAGGAACCTAGTTGAAGTGAAGAACTTGGCCCTCCAAGCTGAATTAATGTTGCAGGAGTAGAGTAGTAGATACGGAGGTGGAAGAAAGGGGTATGTTAGTGATGCTGTAGGCAGCAGTAGTAAGTCGGGATTTGAGAAAAACAAAGGTGATGCATACAAACCTAATGAGGACAGCACCAAGAAAGAAGAAAAGATTGAAGGAAAGAGACCAATGGAGCCTAGGGGAATCCAGAGGCAGAGTAACCCATATGCCAAGCCTATCTTGGGTAAGTGTTTCCGATGCAATCAACCTGGTCATAGGTCAAATAAATGTCCTGCTAAGAGAAGTGTTAACATTCTTAATAGGGGGGATGAAGATGAGATATGCTGTGAACTTGATGGAGATGAAGAGTACTATGAGGAGGAGGAAGAGGTGGCAGAACCAACCTATGTGATTAAGCGGATGATGCTAACCCCGAAACAGGAAGAGATCACACAACGACACCAGTTGTTTCGCACGAGGTGTACTATTGGTGGGAAGGTGTTTGAACTGATAGTAGATAGTGGAAGTTGTGAAAATATCATAGTAAGTGAAGTTGTGAGGCAGTTGTAGCTACCTATCGAAAAGCACCCAAATCCATACACTATAGGATGGATCAAAGCTGCAGAGAGAATCGAGGTGAAGGAAAGATGTAGGGTACCATTCTCAATAGGGAAGTACCGCGATGATGTCTTTTGTGACATTGTGGACATGGATGCTTGTCATATCTTATTTGGTAAGCCATGGAAGTTTGATGTGAACGCACAACACGCGAGAAAGGAGAATGTGTACAGGTTGGAGAAAGGGGGTGTAAGGTATACATTGTTGCCGCTGAAGAAGGAGGGACGTTCGAAGGAGAAGAGGGCAGAAAGTCATTCTTTCTTAACCGTCACCCAATCAGAGAAAGACTTGGTTGAAAATTTAAAGGAGTCACGGGTAGTCCATGCTCTAATAGTAAAAGATGTGGCGATTGGAGAAAATGAAGCTAGTGTGGAAATACCTGAAGCAGTAAAGAGTTTACTGGAGGAGTTTAAGGAGGTGGCTCCTGATGACCTACCTGAGGGTCTACTGCCTTTGAGGGACATCCAGCATCAGATAGACTTGGTGCCTGGGGCAAGCCTCCTAAATTTACCACACTATAGGATGAGCCCTAAGGAAACTGAAATTCTGCAAGATACGGTCCAAGAGCTATTGGACAAGAGGTTTATCTAGGACAGCCTGAGCCCATGTGCAGTCCCAACATTATTGACTCTCAAGAAAGATGGGAGCTGGAGGATGTGTGTTGATAGCAGGGCTATCAATAAGATCACAATAGGGTACAAGTTTCCCATTCCACGCCTGGAGGATATGTTGGACAAGTTGAGTGGAGCTACTATCTTCTCCAAGATAGATCTGAGGAGTGGATACCATCAGATTCGGATCCGCCCTGGAGATGAATGGAAGACGGCATTCAAGACAAAAGAGAGACTGTATGAATGGTTGGTGATGCCGTTTGGTCTCAGTAACGCACCAAGCACTTTCATGCGAGTGATAAACCAGGTACTAAAACCCTTTAATGGTCGCTTCATTGAAGTGTATTTTGATGATATCTTGGTGTTCAGTAAATCTAAGGAAGAACACCTTGAACATTTGAGGTGTGTTATGTCTGTATTGAAAGAGAATAACATGTTCGCCAATTTAAAAAAATGCACATTTTTGTCAAGGTGACTATTGTTCCTCGGGTTCATAGTTAACAGCGAGGGGGTGATGGTGGATGATGAGAAAGTGAAAGTGATTAGAGAGTGGCCTACCCCAAAAGCCGTCACTGAGTTGAGAAGTTTTCTCGGCTTGGCTAGCTTCTATAGGAGGTTTATTAAACACTTCAGTACAATCACTGCTCCCTTAACTGAACGTTTGAAGAAAGGGAAATTTCGATGGGGCGAAGAAGCTGAAGCGAGTTTTGTAGACTTGAAGAGACGATTATGTAGCGCCCCTGTATTAGCGCTACCAGATTTTGACAAGTTATTTGAGGTGGATTGCGACGCTAGTGGAGTTAGGGTCTGTGCGGTATTGTCACAGGAGAAAAGACCAATAGCATTCTATAGCGAGAAGTTATGTGAAGCCAGGAGGAGTTGGTCTACATATGATAAGGAGTTCTATGCCGTGGTAAGAGCTCTTAAAGTATGGGAACATTATTTGGTTAGAAAGGAGTTCATCCTGTACTCAGATTGCGGGGCTTTAAAACACTTAAGCAGCTAAACTCGGATAAGTAAGGACATGCATGCAAGGTGGATTGAGTTCTTACAAAGATTTCCTTTCAGATTGATGCACAAGTCAGGTGTGCAAAATAAGGTGGCGGACGCCCTGAGTAGAAGAGCTGATGTCCTACTCACTCTGAGTGCGAACATTGTCGAGTTCGAAAGGCTAAAGGAGTTGTACGAAGGGGATGGAGATTTTAAAGAAACATGGAGTAAATGCGCCAACAGGGAGCCTTGTGACGACTACCATATTCACAACGGATACTTGATGAAGGGGAATCAACTGTGTATTCCTGAGTCGTCCTTAGGGGAAAAACTTATTCGAGACCTGCACGGTGGTGGATTGGCAGGACATATGGGCAGAGACAAGACCTTAGCTGCAGTTGCCGAAAGGTACTTTTGGCCTTGGTTAAGGAGGGATGTGTATAGAATTGTGGAAAGGTATTATATTTGCCAAGTGTCGAAGGGGCAATCCCAGAATACTGGCTTGTATACTCCTCTCCCTGTGCCGGCGAACATTTGGGAAAACCTATCGATGGACTTTGTACTTGGTTTGCCTCATACCCAATGAGGTGCTAACTCTGTTTTTGTTGTAGTTGACAGGTTTTCCAAGATGACGCACTTTATTCCCTGCAGGAAGACCGCTGATACACGGGCAATCGCACAGCTATTCTTTAAGGAAGTGATGCGCCCACATGGGGTCCCAAAGTCCATCACCTCCGACAGAGATAGCAAGTTCCTTAGCCACTTTTGGAGAACTCTTTGGTACATGTTTGACTCATCCCTGAATTACAGCAGTACAACTCACCCTTAAACCGATGGTCAGACAGAAGTAACCAACCGAACCCTCAGGAACCTCATTAGAAGCATTTGCCGTGAGAAGCCAGGGCAGTGGGATCAAGCATTGGCTCAAGCTGAGTTCGATTACAATAGTTCCGTCCATCGAACTATTGGAAGATCACCGTTCTCGGTAGTGTACACCAAAACGCCACAACACGTGCTGGACTTAATCAAGCTACCCAAGGGGATGGTGGGTGACGCCGCTGCTAAACATATGGCTGAACAATGCCAAACCACCACAGCGAAAGTCAGACGGAAGATAGAAGAAGCCAATACCCAATATAAAGGGGTTGTGGATAAACATAAGCGGAAGAAACTGTTTGACATGGGCAATCAGGTGATGGTCTATCTTGGGAAAAAGCGTTTCCTTGCGGGCAGATATGAGAAACTCCAGCCAAAGAAATATGGGCCTTATGAAGTAGTGCGCAAGATAAATGACAACGCGTATATTGTAAAGCTTCCCGAAGATATGAACATCTCGTGCACTTTCAATGTAGCGGATTTATCTCTTTTTCACCCCCGATGTATCTCTTTTTCACCCCGATGACACACCATTATATCCTAAAGAGAACTCAGGGTCGAGTTCTTCCTTGGCGGGAGAGAATGATACGAGCATCGTAGCTGACACAGGCTGATTGGGCGTGTCTTTTACAAGGCACGACCGTGTAATGTGTCTGGCAGTTCTCAGAAATATACACGGTCTAATACACGACTAGGAGGCACGGCCATGTATTGTATTAGGATGACTCTCAAAAGCATACACGGCCTTATACACGGTCAGAAGGCACAGCCGTGTGATATACCAGAATGATTCCCAGAAACATACACGACCTCTTACACGGCCAGGAGGCACGGCCGTGTATTATGTCAGAAATATTCTCAGAAGCTTGTACGGCTTTCATGCACGGCCGTGTACACAACAGATGACGGACGTGTATACTTATGTTTATTTACACGTGTATATATATATTTCCTTTTTTTACGTATTTTTCTGAGGAATATATATAGTTGCTAGGTCAATTTAGGATTAACTATTACTCATTATTCTATAAACACTTTTAGAGAAGAGTTTCTCTGTTTTCTCGATTGTGCGCAATTGAGGTTTTTCCAAGGAATAACTCATATTTATTCTTTGCTTGATCGAGAGACCAATCCTAGAATTGGCCTCGTATTGTTTTATGCTTTCCACGTTGCGTTAATTAGTGCCATTAAGAAGAATATCAAAGGGTCTAGATATTTTGGATCGATTTTCAATAGTGGACATGATTGTACAAGTTTAAGGAATTGCAAAATTATAAAATAAACAAAAGTGCAACAATACAAGTTTGAACAAATTTGCATGTTGTGAGTAGCTAATGATTAAATGATTTGGGCAAAAAATTTTGAACCAAAATTGATAAAATAATAGAATGAGTGAATGTTGTGTCGAGGGAAGCCAATGAATGAAAACTTATAGAATAGAAAATTAATCTTGATCATGGCTTTAATATTGTAATATTTTATAATAGAAATGGTAAAACATGAAAAAAAAATTGGTATTCTTGAGTCTATATTATTGAATATTGATACAATTAGGGTACAACCTATTTATAATAAAAAAAATTATTAAATAGAAAATATATACAAAATAAGAAAAGAATGAAAAGGAATAAATTATAACATTGATCTATATATTTGTCTATAATTTAACTAATTGATAATAAATACAACTAAGAATGGATTAACGCTTTAAAAACTATATGGTATGAATCTACAATTCACACTAGTATTGCATTTTGCTTTGTTCTTCATCGATGCAACAGCTGAAATACCCATTGCCAAAAGTTGTTTAGAGTTATAATCTTGAACAGCGGCCCCGAGCGCGTTGAAATCAGAGCTATAACCTTTCCAAACATTTTTGGGAAATTTTATTCTTGGTTATTTCTTATGGGAGGAAAGACTTGGTCTTTGGGGTGGGATCAGGCTTCGCAATGTAAGCAAATGCCGCCATCCAGAAGGAAGAGAAATGGCATTAGGACTATATGAAGAAGCTTCAATGCCCCTTTTGTCCCATTCAATGAGTTAGTACTTAGTACCTACTAGCCACAGATATCAATTCTTTTTTGTTTTTCCTTTTTTCCCAATTAGTCATACATGGCAATTAATTTACTTTCATCCCCGAATGTTAAAACTGCAAAATTTGTTCTCTTATGTAAGACCAAATCAGTCTTTCATATTAAGTCATAATTGCAATTATTTTTTATGACTAGTTGTGACTCATTCACTTACTTTCATCTACATTGTTTGCCGGAAAATGCAACCAGTCAAAGAAAAAATAAAATAAAATAAACCATAAGTCAGGACATTAAACAGTCTTAAAGAATGATTAAGTAATATTAGCGCAAAAAAAAAAAAGCAAACCGACCTAATACTGCACAGGACATGAAATTTTATGATATTAACATTTTTAAAAGGGGCGTAAATGTGCTATTTAAGAGTTCAAATTATTGTTACACTTGTAAAGAAAATTTGTGACATATGTTCATATAATTTATTGAACTTGTTTTTTATCTTTTTTATAATTGCATTTCTTCGTTAAAAATATTGTATGACATGTTCATGCACTGAAAAAAAAAAATCCAATTCACAAATACCTTAATTAATAAACTTTGATAAGTTAAAAGGATAAATATCGAAACATTTTGATAGATAGTCTTGAGAATAAAAAATAAAAATAAAGTATCATTTAATTTAATTTGAACTTATTTCTAAGTAATATATAGGTGAAGATTTTGTTAGAATACATCCGTACCATATATCATTTTTATTAAAGGACTAATAATTGCTTAGATGAATACACTCGTACCATTCAATTATTGTCATGTGGTTAGGCGTCACGAAAGCTACTTTTCGTATTGACCGGTTAACAGGATCTCGTGGTGCACCTTTTCAAACCATCTAGATCGGAGGATTTGGACAGCGTCGGTTGGTTATTACAAGGTTTGCTTAAGATAACCATACACTAATCAATCAAACAAATTACCTTAAAAAATTTTGTATAATTCACTAAGAAACGATAGAATTTGATATTCAACGACTTATATATACATATATAAAGCCTAAATATAAACAAAAATCTGTCTTTTTCTTTCTTTTTTCCCTCCAATTTCATTGATATCTTTAAAAAAAAAATGGGTTTTGTTTTCTATTACATAAGATTAACATGGTCGGATTATATGGTAATAGCCGATGAATGCGACCACCTTGATTTTTCGGCTAGTAAAATTTTGAGTAGAAGTTGATGTTTGGATTTTGATTTTTGGATAGAGACAAATTTGAGAAGATGAAACCAAGAGTAACTAACCGAATATGTGGGAGCCTACAACCTATTGTAACTTATATGATTGAGTAGGTTTTAAGGTAGATATTAGATGTTACAACACAAACTCTCATTCTAGATTTTCAAAATCATTAATCAATGCAGAGTATAGAATGTAATATTGTTTTTATTCAAAATTTGTATCTATATATTATAGGTTTCAAAGTATAAGGTAACTATTAGTTCTTAATATATATAGGATAACATGATTAAAGTTGTAAATAAGTCAAGCTACTTGTGAGTTACTTGAGCTCAATTAGTAAACAAATTAAACTTAAGTTGAAAATAAAGCTTGATTATTTAAATAAGCCAAACTCAAACTCCTGTTTAAGCTTGCGAGTTAGTTTGAAAACTGGCTCGTTTATATTATTAACAAACGACTCACAAACAGACTCACGAATAAGTTCATTTATATTATTAATGAATTCACGATTTGAAATAAACTCACAAATAGTCTTGTAAGCAGACTCTTAGTTATAGTGTTAACAAGCCGACTTACAAACAAGCTTGTAATTGGACTTTCATTTATATTATTAACAAGTTGACTTACGAACAACTCATAATTGGACATTCATTTATATTGTTAACAAATTAGCTTATAATCAGGCTCATAAATAGGTTCATTTATCTAAATGAAATCGAGTTTAAGCTCATTTATTCGAACAAGCTTGAATTTAGGCTCGTTTAGATAAATAAGCTAAGTTCAAGTTTCAAATTATTTAATAAGGTTGAACTCAAACTTGTAATTTATCCAAATGAATTTTGTTTATTTTTACAATTAACTACTCGTACAGGTATTATAAATGACATCACAAAGTTAGTGGGTATTAAATCGCAAAGTTAGTAAGTATTAAGATAAATATTAAATATTACAACACAAACTCTCATTCTAGATTTTCAAAACCATTAATCAATGTAGAGTATAGGATGTAACATTGTTTTTATTCGGAATTTAGATCTATATATTATAGATTTCAAAGTATAAAATACACTATTAGTTCTTAATATATATAGGATAACATGATTAAAGCTGTAAATAAGTTAAGCTACTCATGAGCTACTTGAGCTCAATTAGTAAACAAGTTAAACTTAAGTTGAAAATAAAGCTCGATTATTTAAATAAGCCAAACTCAAACTCCTGTTTAAGTTTGTCAAGTTAGTTTGAGAATCGGCTCGTTCATATTATTAACAAACCAACTCACAAACAAACTCACGAATAAGTTCGTTTATATTATTAATGAATTCACAATTTGTAAATAGGCTCACAAACAGTCTTGTAAGCAGACTCTTAGTTATAGTGTTAACAAGCTAACTTACGAACAAGCTTGTAATTGGACTTTCATTTGTATTATTAACAAGCTGACTTACAAACAAATCATAATTGGACATTTATTTATATTTTTAATAAATTAGCTTACAATCAAGCTCGTAAATAGGTTCATTTATCTAAATAAACTCGAGTTCAAGCTCATTTATTTGAACAAGCTTGGATTTAGGCTCGTTTAGATAAATGAGCTAAGTTCAAGTTTCAAATTATTTAAAAAGTTTGAATTCAAAATTGCAATTTATCCAAATGAATTTTGTTTATTTTTACGATTAACTACTCATGTAGATATTATAAATGACATCACAAAGTTAGTAGGTATTAAATCGCAAAGTTAGTAAGTATTAAATTGATATTTTTAAACTTTAGGTAGTTAATTGTAAAAATAGACAAAGTTCATATATTAAATATGATATTTATACAAAATATAATGAAAACATAACTAAATTGACATAATATTCGATTCACTATTTTAGGCTAACACTTGGTCAAATAATCAAATCTATTTTTAATTTTTAATTTAAATTTAAATTCGCATCTCAATTTACATCTGTCGTAAAAGAAAGACTAGGTTATATAGAAAACTTTAAAACTTATACATTTCACCATTATAGGTTCTATTATTATTAAGAAAGGTCATAAAATAGATTATGATTCCAATTGTTTGAAAACGACATCTATAAAATAGTACACAACTAAGGATTTATATTTCATCTATTATGCATCTACTTATTATTAGATTAGGCAAAAAAAAAATTAAGATGTAACAGTAAAATACGGAAATTCCGGGATTACCATGTTCTAAGGTTCTAAGGAGAACCATAAGCCATATCTAGAAACAGCAGGGCCAATGGCCCTACAAAATAATAATATATACATTTATAAGTGCGGCTCACTGACTTTTATCTTCACTCTTCCAACACCACGAGTCTGCTTTTTCTACGTATCCTCTTCTACAAGAGGACAACGCCTCTAGAATAACATCGTCAGATTATATGGCAATAGCCGATGAACGTGATACCCTTGATTTTTTCGGCTAGTAAAATTTTAAATAGAAGTTGATGTTTGGATTTCGATTATTGGCTAGAGAAAATTTTGAGGAGATGAAAACAAGAGTCACTATCCGAATCTATAGGAGCCTACCACATATTGTATCCTATAAGGTCCGGTAGGTTTTAAAATGAACATTAAATGTTACAATATAAATTTCAATTCTAGATTTTCAGAATCTTTAATCAATATAGAATATAGGATATAACATCATTCTTATTCGGAACTTGTATTTATATATTATAGGATTCAAAGTATAAGATACACTTTAAGTTATTAATATATATCGGATAGCATTATTAGAGTTATAAATAAGTTAATTTGCTCATGAGATACTTGAGCTCAATTAGTAAATAAGCTAAAATTGAGCTGAAAATAAAGTCTATTTATTTAAATAAGTTGAACTCAAACTCCAGTTTAAATTGGTGAGCTTATTTGAGAGCTGGCTCATTCATATTATTGACAAAATGACTCACAAACAAACTCACAACTAGGCTCGTTTATGTTATTAATGAATTCATGATTTGCAAATAAGCTCACAATCAAGCTTGTGAGCAAACTCTTAATTATATTGTTAATAAGATGACTTACAAACAAGCTTGTAATTGGACTTTCATTTATATTATTAACAAACCGATCTACAAACAAGCATGTAATTGGACTTTTGTTTATATTGTTAACAAATTGACTTACAATTAGGCTCGTAAATAGGCGCACTTATCTAAACGAGCTTGAGTTTGAGCTTATTTATTTAAATAAGCTCAAATTTAGGCTCGTTTATCTAACTGAGCTAAATTCAAGTTTCAAATTATTTGGTAAGCTTAAGCTTAAACTTGTAATTTTTAAGCTTGGAAAATGCTTAACTTGGCTCAAACTCGATAATTTTCCTAATGATCCAAACCTAAACTTTAAAAGGCTTAACTTGGCTCGATGTGGCTCTTTTGTAGCCCTATTGTAACATGATCCTTACTTGTACAATGTACATAATAAATATAAGAGTAACCGTCATTTCTGGTTTCTAAATTTTATTTATTTTTGCAATTAATTACACAAAATTTTGAAGTGTCAATTTACCACCTAAACGTTACTTTATTTTTTAATTAACTACTTGAACCTTAATTATTTTTGCAATTAACTACTTGAATTTTGTCTATTTTTTAATTAATTACCTATACAGGTATTATAAATGACATCGCAAAATTAGTAGATATTAAATTGCAAAGTTAATAAGTATTAAATTGATACTTTTAAACTTTAATTAGTTAATTATAAAAATAGACAAAATTCAGGAATTAAATATGATATTTATCTAAAATATAATCTATTAGACAAATATAATGAAAATGTAACTAAATTGACATAATGTTTGATTCACTATTTTAGGCTAACACTTGGTTAGATAATCAAATCTATTTTAAATTTTTAACTTAAAATTGCATTTTGATTTACATTTGTTGTAAAAAAAAAAAAAAGACTAGGTTATATAAAGAATTTTGAAACTTATACATTTTACCACTACATATTCTATCATAATTAAGAAAAATCATAAAATAAGTTATGATTCCAATTATTTGAAAACGATATCTTCAAAGTAATACACAACTAAGGATTTATACTCTATCCATTATGCAGCTGCTTATTATTAGATTAAACAAATTTTTTTTAATATGTAACAGTGATATACGGCAATCGCGGGGTCACCATGTTCTAAGGTTCCACAAGCCATATCTAGAAACAGCATGGCCTATGGCCCTACAAAATAATAATATATACATTTATAAGTGTGGCTCATTGACTTTTGTCTTCACTCTTCCAACACCACGACTTTGCTTTTTCTACGTATCCTCTTCTACAAGAGGACAACGCCTCTAGAAGCCATCTTTATTGATACATCATCCAACATCTACACACTTTCTCTGCCCACATATGAAATTTATTACCAAAATTCTTCTATTTATAAGAAACCTGCCCTAATCTTTGTTCCCACAAGCTAGAATCCCATGTAGAAAACTTCACATACAATTGGAAAAGAAAAAACTCCCAATATCCCAAAATCCCACAGACCCTTCTTGAATTTCCTACTTTTGCCACCAAAATGGATAGGGATGAGTTTAAATTTCAAAACCCAAATGAAGAAGAAGAAGAAACACTTTCCCTGTGTGACCTTCCTATCCATAGTGATGATGCAAATGCATGGGATAAATATGAAAATAGCCATGATCAAAGTTGGTCTTCAATGGATCAACAGAAGGATCTACTTGAATTCTCCTTCTCTAGTGAAGAATTCTCTTCCTCCAGACATTACGAAGACAACATCGTATTTTGCGGAAAAGTGATCACTTGCAAGGAACCACTAGTCATTGCAAAGAAACAGCATGAGATTAAAAGCAACAATAAGAAGAAGAAAAACAGCAAGAGCACCACCAACAACCGCCACAAGGAGAAGAAAAGAAGGTTTTTCCGATGGAGATTACGCATTTTTACGCGATCGAAGACTCCACCGAATCGGTTAAAAGTTGAGGCTAAGAATAAGAGTCACATTGATGAATTGGATAGAGTAACGGCAATGAAATGTCGAGCCAAGTGTAAGTGGTATTTTTTCATGCTCGGTTCGGCTCGATTTCCACTAGAAATGGAGTTGCATGACATTAAGACAAGGCAGGTTCGTCGTTGTCCTTCATCGTCGATGTATCGATCGTCGAATGGCGATGGAAAACTCAATAAGAAGCAAAGGAATTGGTGGTTTTGGTGGCTGTTGAAGACCTTGAGTTGCATTGGTTACAATTCAAATGCAAATGCTTTGGTAAACTCATCCTATGGCTGCATTCCTAGAGAATGATACTTTCGATTTTGGGCTCATTTGATATAGCGGGGGAGACTTTGTTCCAAACTGAAAACGGGATGTCGGAATTTTCTTTTCTATTTTGGTGAAAAGAAAATATGATTTTGAAGGGTTTAGGAGCTTGATTATTATATGTAAATTAGATTTAGATCTATGTTTAAAGGTAGATTAATGTAATTTTTTCCTTTAGCATAGTTTCTGTTTCATGTTGTTGGTATGTTTATAGCTTGTGAAGTATGTCGTAGAAGATTGCAACTATCATCGATAAATTTTTGAGTTTCTAGCAGTGACCCATCATTTGTATTTCTTGGCACAATGATAATATTATCTTAAATTGATCAATGCCTTAGGAACTATACCTAAAGGCAAGATAATAAATGTGAAAAGATTGAAATTTATGTCACATCCTTTTTGAAATAGTAAGTGCTGCGTTATATTTATAATTTGCACATTTATGGTTTTTGTTTAAAAATTTTGTCATTAGAATTTTCATTTGCCTTTCAAAATATTTCACTTTTAATAATCTTAGTCTATCTAGAAAAAACCTTATATTACCAAGTGCTTTCAGCCATTAATTAATAGGATATATATAATAATATCAAATCCGATAGAGTAGGGAAACCGCAGGTATGTTTTCTAATTTTTGACGAGCAAGGAAATCTGTCTAATTAATTTTTTTTTTCTTCTTTTTCCAGACGCTGTACAACGATTGCTTTAAAATTGTAATTACTAATTATTATAAGTTATTTTTCAAATCCTGTGGAGCCCGGGTTAGAACGTTAGATTGGGCGTTGCATGAACGAAATTTCGTATCTGCATGATTAATTTCAGGGTTAGTTGAAGAGCCACCATTATTGTCCACCTAAGAAAACACATGGTTTTGACTACCTCCATGCCAAATTTCAACTGTTGATGATGTCCAGAAAGTCATTGAAAACACGACATAAAAAGGTACAGCTGGTGCGAATTTTGTGCCTTCATCAGTCACCACTTACGTAGACATCATTTGACGTTTTGGAGAGTAAGACTGTCTCCGCCTGAAACGCAAAAAAATAAATAAATAAATAAACAGAGAGAGAGAGACGTTGGTTACCCGCCATTAATAATTAATTTTAAACATTTAGATGGCTTATAGAAATAAACTAGCTGTTATTCTTTCTTATAAGTCCATTATTATGTTTGATTGGTATTTGATAGAACAGCGATTTTATGAAAATGTAGTTCTTATACAGCAAGAATGAATACTTTCTAATTATTACATGCATAATCCCATCCAATTCCAATGTTAACGAAGGTATGGAGCAAATTCATATGGTAGAGACCCATAAAACCCCCTTGACCTATGTGATGTGACTCAATGAACCCACATGACTATATTTACTACACCTCAATCGCCACTTGCTTCCACCTCTTAAGTCACTACAACCATATAGACCACGAACTAGCAAATGAGTGGAACTAGGTTGCACCTCGATTACACAAGCATTAGTCATGCCTAGGATACACAACCATTGCATGAGGCCCCATGGCTCCTTGATCACGTGACTAAGCCCACGATTTGAGTCACATGACCTAGGTGTGACCAGTCCTCAAGTAATCCACATGAAATATTGGTGGGTTTACTCTTTATGTGGCAATCTAGATTTGTTCATTGTGGGTCAAGCCTCGTAGATAAGAGGGAATTGAGGTGGATTAGTGAGTGTTATGGCATGTGTTCAATCAAGTTTCATTTGATTATATTTATAACTATGTTTTAGTTTTATTCGACTTTTAGGTTAGGCGGCAGAATGTGGATAACAATTTTATAATTATTGTTGTTATAAACAAAGTCACGACCTTATATTGTATAAGATATTATTAAATTTATCATTATCTTTGTAGGAGATATTGTGAGATTGACGCAGCGAGGAAAGCATAAACCCGAGACCAATTCTAGGATTGGAATTCTAGAATAAACAAAGATAAATCAGAGTTTATTCTTCGATAAATTTCGATTGTGCACAATTAAAAACACAGAGAAGCCGTCTCTAAAAGTGTGTATTGAATATTGAATAATGTGTAACCCTAAAATGACCTAACAACTATATATATACTCCTATGGAAAATACGTAAAAAAGGAAATATAGATGTACATGTGGAAATAACTATAAGTATACACATCCGTCCTCTGTCGTACACACGGTCGTGCCTCAAAGTCGTGTATGCTTCTAGGAATATGTCTGGCGTAATACACGGCCGTGTCTCTTGGCCGTGCCTGCAGCCGTGTCTGCTTCTGGGAGAGATCCTGACAGAACACACGGTCGTGCCTCCTGGCCGTGTAGGAAACTGTGTACGTTTCTGGGAATCATCCAGGTTTCTCACACGGCCGTACCTCCCGACCGTGTATGCAGCCATGTGCGTTTCTAGAAGTTCCCTGACATGATACATGACCGTGTATCAGCCCATGTCCGCCATGATGTCCGCATCATTCTCTCCCACCAATAAAGAACTCGACCTCAATTTCTCTTCTGGATAAAGGGGTTCATCATCCGCGTAAAATGGGGACAAGTCAGCTACATTGAAGGTCTTAGAGATTTTCATGCTTTCCGGAAGCCCAACCACATAGGCATTGTCATTGATCTTGGCAACAATATTGTAGGGCCATATTTCTTTGGTTGCCACTTGCTATACGTGCCTACGGGAAAGCGTTCCTTCCTTAAAAACACCATCACCTGATCTCCCACCTCGAACAGTTTCTTCCTCCGATGTTTGTCTACGGCTTTCTTATACTGATCATTAACCTTCTCCATTCGCTCTTTCACGTCAAATGCCACCATGTGGTATTGTTTCGCCAGATGTTTAGCAGCAACATTGGTTTCAACACCCTTGGGTAAAGAAGCTAAATCCAAGGCGTGAGAAGGCGCCTTAGTATAGATCACTGAAAAAGGCGGTTTCCTAATAGTTCTATGGATGGAATTGTTGTAAGCGAACTCGGCTTGAGAGAGTGCCAAGTCCCATTGTTTCGGCTTCTCTCCACAAATGCTTGGTATCAAGTTTCCAAGGGTCCTATTCGTCACCTCTGTCTGCCCATCGGTTTGAGGGTGGGCTGTGCTGCTAAAGTTGAGAGAAGAATTAAACATGTACCATAGCGTCCTCCAGAAATGGCTGAGGAACGGGGTATCTCTATCAGAAGTGATTGACTTGGGAACCCCGTGCAACCTAACCACCTCCATAAAGAATAGCTTGGCAACGCCTTGTGCATCAGCCGTCTTCCTGTAAGGAATGAAGTGAGTCATCTTGGAGAACCTGTCTACAACCACAAAAACAGTGTCAGCACCTCGTTAAGTACGAGGCAAACCTAACACGAAGTCCATGGATAGATCCTCCCAGATATTCTCAGGTACTGATAGTGGAGTATACAGCCTAGTATTCTGAGAATGTCCTTTGGATGTTTGACAGATATAACACCGTTGCACGATGCGCCCTACATCCCTTCTCAACTAAGGCCAATGGTATCTTGCAGCCACTGCTACTAGTGTCTTGTCACGCCCTAGATGTCCTGCTAATCCCCCTCTATGTAGGTCTCTAATCGATTTCTCCCTCAAGGAGGACTCGGGAATACAAAGTTGGTTACCCCTCATTAAGTAACCCTCCAGGATATAGTAACTGTCATTGGGTTCCTTATTGGTGCATTTTCTCCATGTAGCTCCGAAATCCTCATCTTTTTCATACAACTCCTTCAACTGCTCAAATCCTACCACTTCAACCCTCATGGTAACCAACAAATCCACCCTTCTGCTTAATACATCTGCCACCTTATTCTGGACCCCAGATTTATGCATCAACGAAATGGAAATTTTTGCAGAAACTGTATCCATCTGGCATGCATATCTTTGCAGACGCGGGTCTGATTACTCAGGTGTTTCAGGGCGACACAATCTGAGTATAGGATAAACTCTTTGCCAACTAAGTAGTGCTCCCACATCCTCAAAGCTCTGACCACATAATAGAATTCTTTATCGTAGGTAGACCAATTTCTTCTGGCTTCACAGAGCTTCTCACTATGGAAGGCCACGGGCCTCTTCTCTTGAGATAGCACAACGCCAATACCTACGCCACTGGCATCACAGTCGACCTCGAATAGTTTGTCGAAGTCCAGTAAGGCCAACACCGGCGCACTACATAATCTTTCTTTGAGCATCGCAAAACCCGACTTAGCTTCCTCATCCCAATGAAACTTCCCTTTCTTCAAGCACTCAGTCAATGGGGCAGCAACCGCACTAAAATGCCGTATGAAACGCCTATAGAATCCTGCCAACCCTAGAAAGCTTCTCAACTCGGTAATGGTCTTGGGAGTGTGCCAATCTCTAATGGCCCTCACCTTATCCTCATCCACTATGATACCCTCACCACTCACTACAAAGCCTAAGAACAGCAAATTTTGTGACATAAATATGCACTTTTTGAGATTAGCGTAGAGTTTATTTTCTTTCAGCACAGCCAATACGCTCTTCAAATGCATTAGGTGCTCATCCTTAGTCTTGCTATATATCAGGATATCATCAAAGTATACAACTACGAACAGACCTATAAATGGTTTAAGTACCTGATTCATCACGTGCATGAAGGTACTCGGTGCATTGCTGAGGCCGAATGGCATAACCAACCATTCGTGCAACCCTTCTTTTGTCTTGAAAGAGGTCTTCCACTCATCCTCAGGTCTGACCCGAATCTGATGATACCCACTTTTGAGAAGATTACCGCTCCACTCAACCAGTCCAACATATCTTCAATGCGCGGAATTGGGAATTTATACCCAATCGTGATCTTGTTGATCGCACGGCTGTCCACACATATCCTCCAACTCCCATCCTTCTTGGGCGTCAATAGCGCTGGGACGGCACATGGACTCATGCTATCCCTGATGAATCCTTTGTCTAGCAAGTCCTGGACCTTCTCTTGTAGGACCTCCGTTTCTTTGGGGCTTATCCGATAGTGAGGGAGGTTAGGAAGGCTAGCTCCCGGCACCAAGTCGATGTGGTGCTAGATGTCTCGCAATGGAGGCAACCCTTCTAGTAAGTCTTCCGACACTACCTCTTTAAACTCTTCTAATATCCCTTTTACCTCCTTCGAGCTTCTACACTATCCATGTTCTCTCCCGCATTCTTCACCACAAGAGCATGCATCAAATGGGACTCTTTAAGGTCTTCGGTCATTTCCTTTTCTGACTGAGTGATCGTCAAAAAAGATTTTCCTTCCGTTTTTTGGGTATTAGGTCACTTATCCGTCAGTGGCAGCAACGTATACTTCACGCCCCCTTTCTCCAATCTATACTTGTTTTCTTTCCCAGCATGTTAGGCATCCACGTCAAACTGCCAAGACCATCCAAATAGCAAATGACAAGCATCCATATCGACAATGTCGCAGTATACTTCATCCCGATACTTGCCTATCAAAATGGAACCCGACACCTCTCCTTCACCTCGATTCACTCCGCTGCCTTAATCCATCCTATGGTGTAAGGATTCGGATGTTTCTCTATCGATAGTTGGAGCCGTTTCACAACCTCCTTTCCGATGATGTTCTCGCAGCTCCCACTGTCAACAATTAAGTCAAACACTCTCCTACCGATCATGCACCTAGTGCAAAACAGTTGGTGTCGTTATGAACTACCCTCCTATGTCAGGGCTAGCATCATCCTCCTGATTACATAGTTTGGTTCCACCGCATCATCATCCTCATCATAGTAACCATCGTCACCATCCGGCTTACAGCGCACTTCCTCCTCTTCTTCCCTTTCGACAATGTTTATAGCTCGTCAATTCGGGCATTCGTTGGATCGATGTCCTGGCTGATTACATCTATAGCATTTTCCCAAAATTGGTTTGGCATATGGGTTATTTTGCCTCAGGGTTTCTTTGCTCTCAAGAGGTTTCTTCCCCTCAGCTTTGTCTTCTTTTCTCTCCATGCTTCCCGCTGGTTTCTCAACTACTCCTCTAGGCCTTTCGCTAACCACCCTGCTGCTATTGCCGAGATTATCATAAACATAGTTTCTCTTGCCTCCACCTAACCTTGCACTCTGTTCTTGGATCATCATTTCAGCTCGAAGGGCCAAATTCTTTGCTTCATTGACGGTTATGAACACCGTCACCCCTATCTTATCCCTAATTTGGGGCTTCAATCCATCTACAAATCATGCCACCTGCTGACCCTCGATTTCCCTCAGATCATTCCTTTCCGCCAGCCTCATGAACTCGGCGGTATACTCATGCACCGTCCTATGTCCTTAACGGCATCGTTGGTACTGCTGGAAAAGGATTTGCTCATAGTCGAGAGGTAGGAAATCCCTCTGTAACAGATTCTTCATGCGATACCATGTTCTAATAGGTTGCTTCCCTTCTCTTTGCCTGCGGTTCTGCAAACGATCCCACCATGTAGACGCCCCTCCTTTCAGCCTACAAGTAACCAATCTTACCCTCCTATCCTCAGGTACCTCCATATAGTCGAAGAACCTATCGACTTCCGCAAGCCAGTCCAAAAAATCTTCTATATTGAGATTACCATTAAAGGATGGAATGTCTACCTTAAGGCGGAAGTCACCGCCGTCGATATGATCGAGTCCCTGGTGGTTTCGTCGATATCCGCCGCCATACTCCTGATCAATTCGGTCGTCTACCCTACGGTACCTGCCACCACCAACGCCACCCCTTCTCGGTGGTTGTCCCCTCCTCTGCAGAAATTCACCCTCTTCCTCAGAGGAGCTTTCATCAAGCCTTCGGTTCCATTGATTCTCGATAGTAAGTTCATTGATAGGACCGCCGCGAGCGACTGCTACTCCCGATCGATTCCCAACAATACCCCTGTTCCTTTTGTGGCCCATCACCATGGCATTGAAAAGCGCAACCAGATCTTTCAGACGCTGTTCTACACACCCAAGCCTCTATTCCATGGCTTCGACCACCGTCTTTGTAGCCTATTGATTGACTCCTTGGACTTCCGCATCCCGATCAAGGTCGAGAACGCGACCGCCGTCAACACCATCATTAGCCGACATCTCCGCAGGAATTTGCCTTGCTTTGATACCAACTGACGCGGCGAGGAAAGCGTAAACCCGAGACCAATTTTAGGATTGGAAGTCTAGAATAAACAAAGATGAATCAGAGTTTATTCTTCGATAAATTTCGATTGCGCACAATCGAAAATACAGAGAAGCCTGTCTCTAAAAGTGTATATTGAATATTGAATAATGCTTAACCCTAAAATGACCTAACAACTATATATATACTCCTATGAAAAATACGTAAAAAAGGAAATATAGATGTACACGTGGAAATAACTATAAGTATACACGTCCGTCCTCTGTCATATACACGGTCGTGCTTCAAAGCCGTGTATGCTTCTGGGAATATGTCTGGCGTAATACACGGCCGTGTCTCTTGGCCGTGCCTATAGCCGTGTCTGCTTCTGGGAGAGATCCTGATAGAACACACGGCCGTGCCTCCTGGCCGTGTAGGAGACCGTGTACGTTTCTGGGAATCATCCAGGTTTCTCACACGGTCGTGCCTCCCGGCCGTGTATGCAGCCGTGTGCATTTCTGGAAGTTCCTTGACATGATACACGACCGTGTATCAACCCGTGTCCGCCATGATGTCCGCATCAGAGATTTTAGTATTATCTTTTATTTGAAAGATAATACAAAATTGATCCCTTCATCCATTTAAGTGATAACTAATACTTGATGGACCCATCAAATCTAATGTGAAGACATATATAATAGTCCTCTTTTTTCCCTTGAATACATACATATACAACCCCCATAGGAATAGTGTATAGAAAAACAAAGAATAGGAACAGTGTATAGAAAAACAAAGAATAAAGGTAAAGGAAGAAAATCTAGCTATCACATTATACAATGACCTCTTTTTTCATCCAATCCAAATATGTAAAAATCATAGAACTTTAAGATTAGACCAATTTATACTTCTACTTAAAACATGAAGTCAGCTAAAAAGCATATCATTCTCCTTATGCTCCATGGATAAAGATTTTGAAGGGCTTCATAATTTTTGTATTAATCTACTAAAAGCTAAAAAGAGAACACATGCCTTATGAGGAACTTCTATGATCCCACTAACAAGATCGTTGTTTAATCCATCATCATTTAACCATTCAAATCTCCATTACTTTAACTACTATAACTATCTCAATGGTGATAATATAATGATGAAATTTGAAGGAAATGCTTTAGATACATGACTTCTTTATCTAATTTGCTAGAATTTATGCAGTTCATTAGTAGTTGTGAATGGAAAAGTGCTTTGCATTTTTATGATAACAAGGTTGCCCGGTGCCTAGCCCTATTAAAAGTAACTAACTATGCTAATTTGGCTATTTAAGAGTGATGTGCCCAGATTTATGAGAAATTCCAAGCACTTTCTATTTGATTAGCACCATGCTTTAAAAATATGTCAAGTGTAAATTCTAGAGCTATTTTTTGGTGTTTTTAATTATAGGAATTTAAATAACGTGTATGGACGATTATTGAAAAATAATCCCAATAACTAAACTTAGATGTCATAATTCCTAAACCGATATCACCCATGATTGTTGGAATACAACAAATCTAATCGACATAATTATTCAATATGACTCATGAGGAATTCCAATTAGTGCGAATCACCACAATCAATTATATTAATTGATTGATAAGATTTGGAACAAATAATATTGGTAAGGAATTAAGTCTTAGAGAGAGACTATATAATTCGATACAGAATAAGATAATTTTTCAAAGGTTATCTGTAATAATGAAAGCAAAACTTAAATACTCCTCTAAACCTAATGGGAAAGTGGTAATTAATTAGAACTAGGAAAAATAAATAAAATAAAATTTGTATAGTCAACATGCCCTCAACACAGTCATACACAGTCATATCGCTTGGTCATATAACTCTCTAGCATGTAACCTCACTCAATACGTGCTCAATACAGTTATGTCGCTTGTGTTAATTAACATACCTTAAAACATGGCCATATTTTTTATTATATATCTTCTTGTGGTCCCATTTTAAGCTCTTAATCAAATTTTTTACACTCCAAATTCCTTTTTGGCTTAAATTACAATGGAATGAACCTCGAATCCCTTCAAAGGTTTTCTTTGCAAAGCATGAGTTGGAAAAGAAATATAGGGCTCCTAAGCCATTTTTAGCAAAGCTATTAAGTGATTTCTCTTACATTTGAATATTTATTAAGTAGTCCAAATGTTTTGTGCCAAAACAATAATGTGATACACTTAGTTTGTAAATAATGTACACATAAACTTATATTATCGGCACATCAATGATCTAACAATTGAGACTAACATATAGCTTTCTTATTATCAAGTGTACCATATAAATTACTTAATAAGAACTTCCTTTCATTTGGGTATACTAAAACAAACATTGAAACAAGGTTCGTTGGAGTTTGTGTGGTTGCAAGGAGTACGCATGTGTGATGTGCATTCTATGGTTCATTTAAGTTTTTTGAAGCACTATTGTCCACAATTTATAGGATACCTTATTGCTCTTCCAAGGTTTTATTAGGCCAAAAAAAAAAACATAATCAGGAGGATGTTATTATTGGAAACAGATACTTTTAGTGTGTTTCAAGTGTAAAGAGATGGTAGCAACTGCACGCACACAAAAAAAAAAAAAAAAACTGTATCTTTTGAGAATTTAGATGTACGAAACTTGTATATAAAACAATGGTGAGTTCTACTAATTTAGCGGTTCAAGACATATAATCTATATAAACTTGCTCAATATAAAAATTACTCTAGCTTGATGTCTAATGCATCTTGCTGTGTGCATATGTAATTGGGTTCATCAAGTTTCATAAATCATCCTCATAGAGTTTGTGTGATGGAGATAGAATGGATAATACATTCAAATCTTTTCGAATTTAAACTTAGATTCAAATTTTAAATTTAGCTTTTAAAAAAAAAATCTCAAAAAATCTCATAAATGAGTAGACTAGATATTACTTCCTTCTAGCTCCATTGAATAAACTGAGATAAAAATGTTAGGCTTCATTAATTATTTTCTCCATGCTTAGTAAAGGCAAAAGTCACCCATATAGCTCAAGCTCACTCTTTCTTAACTAATGACTAGATAAACCAAAGACCTAAGGTCAAACCTATACAGTAAACAACAATTAATTTAATAATAATCAATTACTATACAAATCAGCATGTTTTTTTCGGTGTTTTACACATAATTCGAGAAGACAATGAGGAGGACCATGATTATCATCGCGTAAGTTTATGATTCGTTAATAATAATTCATTTAATAAAAATATTATTAAATATATTTCATTAAAAAGTAGAACAATAAAAGATAAAAAAATTATGGAAAATATAAAAGAAAAGTAGTAGAAAATTAAATCATACGATCCAATCGCAATTCAACGATTTTTGGAAGCTTTTCTTCTTTTTCTCATTGGCATTCCTTTTTTGCTCATTACTTTTAAAATAGTGGGCTATTCAATTGAGTGAATACAAATAGGTAGGATATAGGTCATACTTATATCCTAGTCTATAAGATATGAGTTCCTAAATTTTATAACTGAAACCTATCTTATAACATCTTTGTGGAAGGTGTAATTTTTTTTTTTTATGAACAAGTTTATATAATATTAAAAAAATTATATATATATATATATATATATATATGATATAATAAGTTCTCCATATATAAAACTTATAAAACCTATAGCAAAATTTGTAAAATTAAAAAAGTAATTTTTCTTCTTTTCATTATTTCAATTTTACATTATTTTACTAAGAAAATAAAAAAGAATAAGGAGAAAAGATACAAATATAAATTTGGAGAGGAAAATGGGGAAAAACAAGGAAAAAAATAGAAAACATAAAGTGAGAAGGGCAATATTAGTTTAGCAATTTAGGTTATTAATCTTATGAGTAAGAACTTCTTTATTTATTTATTATTTTTATACTATAACATTTATTGGCTGAAGAATATAATGTTATTATTTATTTATTTATATCATTTAATAATTTTTTATATAGTGGATACTTGGTACCTTAGAACCTATATCTTGTATATCTTTAAGATATAGGTTTCAGGGTGAGTATAAGGTAAAAAATTCCATATCTATATCATATCCTATAGGAGTAGGTTTTGAAAAATCTATATTTAAAACTAATCATATGATCCTTAATACCTATTCAGAACCTACCTAAGCATATAGAATATAGATAGATACTTTATAAAGTAGAGTTATCTACTCACCTTAGTGAGCTACCACCCGTAATGGTAGGTAGGTTGTAGAATAATGATAAATGGTAAGAAAAGTTGTTGAGAAAGTTTGTAATTAATTACTTAAAGTGATTAATTATATGTGATGGCTAGGCTTATGTTAAAGGAGAGAACGTAAATTTGTGAAACCTAAAATTTGCTTTACCTTTTATAGTAAGATAAGTTATGAATGAGTATTAAAATTATAAGATACATTTCTATTTCAATTCTCCAAAACTTGTTCCAATAGGATATGATATAGGTAGAGCATCTCCATACTATATCTATATTGAAACTTGTACTCAAAGACATCAAGATACAAGTTTTAAGGTTACTTCATACCTACCTTATAAAAATTCTTAATCAATAATATTTAACAAAATAAAATATCACAATCTTTACTTAACATATAGGGATGGATGCAAGACTATACAATTGGGAGGGAGATTAGACGAGTCTATTTAAATTAATTTTCTTTTAGAAAAATATTTACTAGTTTTTGTAATAATATTGGATCTTGCATACAATATAAAAAAAAATTGTTAATAAGTCTACTTACAATAATTTCTAAAATTCAATAAGGATAGGTCAAAAAATTTTGTGGAATGATCTCTGATACTTAGTGTGTTTCAAAAAAATTAAAAGAATAAGAGTTTTACCTTCTTATTAGGGAATATATACATACACACCACACACACACACACACATATATATATATATCAATTAAAATTTAATTATCAATTTACAAACTATTGAAATTAGTATATAAAACATGTGTAAGTTTCATTATCAATAAAAACAAATCACAAAAATTATTTTAAAAAGAATAAAATTTAATATAAGTAATTAAACAATCGGTTGCTCAATAGTACCCATTCATTTTCATTATATTAATTATGAAAAAAAAAAGTTAGAACATTGAGTAATATGACTTATTATTTATTAATGTTTTATGCTATAAAATTGAAATTGTTATAGAATTGATAATATCATTATTATGTATGTTATGAGTATTGATAAACAGATAGTATGCAATTAGAATTAATTACGTTAAATATTACTTTTAATAAATGATTTTAATTTTATTAGATATTGAGGAAAGAAGGAAAAAAAAGTAAAAAATGAATCCTATTTATTAAGAGACAAATAATAAATACAACTTGGAAAAGTAAAAGAATATTTAAATAAAAAACTTAAAATTCAATATAAGTAATTAAACAATCAATCAAGTGCTTAATACTACCCATTTATTTTATTTTATTTTCTCCTTTTACTTGGATAGATCACGTTCGGTTTCCACATAGGTCTGTTTTAATTTTGGATTGGAAAAAAAAATACGGCCCATGGGCCGACTAAAGTTCTTAATGGGTCTTGCACCAGGCTTTATAATTGGACCTCCATGGGCTAAACACAAGGGTAAAAGAAAGTATAGGGCCAGAGATACCCGGCCTTAGCCCGTTCCATGAGTACAATTAATCAAAGTTCGAAAGTTTCTGCAATGAATAAAAATAGCCACAACTTTGGGTAATTCAAATAATAATAATAATAATAATAATAACAATAATTGAGACCATTTTATTTGATATTTAATTCAATCTTTCATTGAAATGGATCAGATTTGATTCCCTTTTTCTAAAATTGTAATATAATAATAATCGAAAAAGAAAAAATAAGTTAAAAAACTTGGACTTTCCATAGGAAATCACAAAACAATGTGAAAATACATGGGTAGTAGTTAGTACAAAGTATTTGTGGCGTGCTCTAGTATAATACATATTATTATCATTTTATTTTTATTATATATAGTTTTTGAATCGATCATAGCCTAGAAATAAATATGTTGAAACGTCAAGTTTTCACTGCTCACCGTTTCAGTTCGTAAAAGAGGACTCTTCATAGACATAAAAGGACATAAAATTATAATTATAATTATAATTATAATAATAAGACAAGATAATGAAAACGTTCTCTTTTTAAAATTCATATACTTCCTTGGATCACAATATGAAAATTAGATAATTCTAAATTTTTCAGATAATAACATTTACTCCGATCCTTATGGATGACATATATATATATATATGTATTCTTTTTAATTTTACTTAAAATATTGACCCAATTTTACTTAAAATATTAACCCACTAATATAGAATTCAACCTAATTAAGACCCAGATCAAGAGAGTATATGCCCAAAATTATAAAGCCAATATTTCTTAAACTGAAAAGGGTGGGCTTTGTATACGATTTCATAAATTCAAAATCTAACTAATTGAATGATGCGTCAAACATAAAAAAATATGTTATATAGAGGTATTCATGCTTTGTCCATTTTTTGGGGATTTAAAAGGTATATATACATTTAATATGTTAGTTCACAATTTTCATCTTCTTAATTTTGCTTAGTTTATGAATCAATAGTTTTAATTTCTTAAAAATTTGAGCAAATTTATAACATTACTATGATGTTATATATTTTCTTATAATCTCAAGTAATTATAAATCTCTTGTCTAGGTAAATATGTAATCAATTCGATTTGAGATGATATGTTATTGAGTTCAAATTTGAATTTAACTCATAAATTCAAAGCTCAAGTTCAATTAAGTTTAAAAAAATAAATAAATAATAAAGATTAAATATGTAAGGATACTAAACTTCTAATATCTTTCACATTCTAATGAATCAAGCATTGGAAAAACTATTCTTGGGTAAGAAACATTCAAACCATCTAAATAACAAAATCGCATTAATGATAGTAATAATAGATATTCCTGTAGATAAAATCATATTGCCATTTACCCAATATACAGTATGATTCTAACTCCATTGCAAGGCCTCTTGAGCCCTGGACGGGCCACTTGACCGCTGACCGGTAAAAGGTCAGGTCGAGGAGGTCAACACAAGAATGGCTTAAGTGTAAAGGCAATGTTTGACTCGACAACCTCCTTATCCGCTTACCATTCAAATCTTATCCTCTTCTTAAT
Organism: Laguncularia racemosa; assembly: GCA_037954665.1. Taxonomy (NCBI): domain Eukaryota; kingdom Viridiplantae; phylum Streptophyta; class Magnoliopsida; order Myrtales; family Combretaceae; genus Laguncularia; species Laguncularia racemosa. Next base: position 61,717 of record JBBMOL010000115.1, read on the forward strand.
GGAATTTTCAAATATCTTGAAATTGTTTAAGATTGCCGTGGACAAGTTGGGATGTTGACATCTCCGTCTCATTTTCATTTTGGCATAAGCATAATTAGTTTTATTTTTCTTTTTCTTTTTTAATTAAGCTCTTTATCTTAAAAAATTGTAAATTTTCTTTCCTACATCTTATGAAGTGGTATTTTTGTCAAGTTATTTTACTCAATGTATCTTGTAACTTATTAAAAGCCACGTCTTCCCATTAAAAGACATATGATTCATATAAAAATCATAATCAAATTAAAAGATACATAAAAATTTTAAAACTTTAAATGAAATACACCTTAAAATAACCTAAAAATAAGGCTAAAGGGGTGAAACAACATCAAAATGCAAGTTAGTTTTATATGTAATAACATTCATCTTAACTGTGATCAAACTCTTCATAGATTTCATAGTTGCATTATTTATACATTCCTTGCTCATAGACAAAACAATTTGGAGTTATCTTTCATTCTAAGAGATAGCCCGTATTCATGTACTTCATGTACATCTAAAGCTCAATCTTAAAAATATAGTCATACCTACCCCTTCTCTAATCCCATAAGCCTCTTATCCGTTCTCATTTGATTATGGTGGGAGTAGGTCAAAATAGAAAACTCACATTGGTGTTATGAATAACCAAGCATGAATCGAAGATTCCTACCACATCAAAATGAGACTTTACTATTGGTTTATATCCCTTCCCTACTCCATCAAGAAAAAAAACACAACCAACTAATCCTAAAATAAGGGCTAAAAAAACTCGATGCCTCTATTCTTTACAACTTGGAGATCAACTTTTTTTTTTGCACTATGACAAATATTATTGTCAATTGCTTCCATTAGAAATAAGATTAAATGCAATCTTAAAAATGATACTTTGAAACCATTAGCCAAAATCACTTTATCAAACTTCTCATCTTATTGTTTATAAAGATGCCTTACTCTTTTATAAAGAAGTCCATCTTCACTCAAAGGCTTATTATAACCCTTTTAAAGCCTATCATGGCCAAACAAAGCCTAAACGAGCTCAAAAAGACCTTCGAGTTTACTTTTTGCACGTAGGATATCTAAATGAAGTTGAGAGTAGAAAAACCAACATAGCAATTCTTATTTCGATTGTACAAATCATATTTTCCTAAAACATTCTTGATTAGACTTGGTTTTCCTAAGTCTTGTTAATAGCCTATTAAACTAGTTAACAGTATTAAAATAGGTTGAAAGTTTAATTAAGAAATGACCCTATATATTTATGTATGTATGCATATGGACAATATCAAAATTATTACTTAATTTATAAGCTTTTTTTTTCTTTCTTTTTTTAATTTTAACCTAAAGTTTGAAATCATTATATCTTACACTTAATCGAATTTTCATTTGTTAAATTTACAATCTTACCTACACTTCTACTCTTCAAGTAATCATTTTTTAAAAGATAAATAAAATTAGTAAATTCAATAAATAAAAATTCATTTAAAAATAAAATTTAACAACTTCAAATTATAGATGACATGTATAATAAGTAAAGTTTGATTTTATATGATATTTATAACTTTAAATTTTATATCTAAAATTACAAATACTATATATAACGATAATTTTACATATAAAGTTATATATATATATTTATATATAATCTTTGAACAAGTGCAATGTCCATTGAAAGGTGAAGGAGCGATAAGAATAGTCATTTTACGGCACAAGGGAAAGGGCTCACGATAGGCAGGTGAGGACGTATCTATGCTAACATTACTCATTTAAAGTTTCCACTTTCAATGAGGAGTGAGACTGAAGGCATGAATAATGAATACGATGCGTTGGTATGAAAATAGTAAATAATAAAAAACTAAAAAAGGTTTAGCTTTAAAAGAAAAAAGAAAAGAAAAGAAAAAAAAAAAAAGGACTACACGTGAACTCATAAATGCTACCTCCCAAAGAAAACATGTCTTACGTTATACGTGACATTAGCCTTTCTTAAAAAGAAAAGATTTAGGTTGTCTTTTTTACAAGCAGTGTATAGTATATGTTTTGTACTTGTTAAAATATAGGTCACTTGGCTTAGACAATGCCCAAGCAGTATACAGTATATGTTTTGTACTTGTTAATATCTAGGTCACGTGGCTTACACAATGCCCTAACAGTGTATAGTATATGTTTTGTACTTGTTAATATCTAGGTCACGTGGCTTAGACAATGCCCGATAATGACACCCATAAGGAAAATGATATCAAATATAAAATACTTCTGTTTGACCACGACAACCTGCCATAAGTTTACTGTTATAGGATTATAAAATGTTTAAAAGGACATGGTATGTTATTGTTAATAGCTAGAAAGCATAAGAATTTTCCAAATTTTTTATATATTCTTATTTTATAGTATGCATAATCAATCCTATAAAGGTTAACTTTAATATACTTGCTCTTAGAATTATGTACATTTAAAAAGGATATTAAGTTGATAGGTATGTAATAAAATAATTTAAAAATAATAGAAAGAAGATAAATTTTAAAAACTTTGAATATATTAGTTTGTGTGGATTAGATCTTCTAGATATTGAACTACTTATACAATAAAAAATATATATATATATAAAAATGTATATAGATTTCTCTTAACCTTTATCAATAAACATTTTAAAATACTTGTTAATATTTTTTATGCAAATTTTTTTTCCCACAAGTTATATGTGTTTTTAGGGTTTATTGTGTATTTGGAACATTTTCTAAATACAATTGGCTTAATGTTGAAGCCTATTATTCAAGATCACAACCTTCTCGTCATTCCCTTGTAATAATAAGGGGAAAAGAATAAATTAAAAAGGTTCAAAATTTGAAGATGATTTTCAATTTTACCTACCAATCATCATTATTCTTGCTGCAATTCTTTTATCTTGAAGCACAATCTCCAAAAAATTTGACCCTCACTTTGAGGCAACAAGTGTGATTCCACACCAGAACACAAATAATTATTACTTGAAAGAATGATTTGGCGAAACCTAATCAAACTAATATAAAAAAGGCCCCTCTTTAATTATATTTGAGCTTACTTTAAGCTCAAACAATTTGGATGTTCAAGAAGGGTATCCGGTTTATTTTATTTTTTGTTTTTAAATGATGTTTTGCCGAGGTTATAAAGTCAGGAATAAAAAGTTAGGGCTCCATGATCTCAATTTGTCCAAATTCTAAGTATTTGTAAGAGGAATAAATCAAATTTAAGAAATTAGCCACTTATTTATTATTATTATTTTGATAATTTTCGGCTTCCTATCTCACCATCTGATGAGAATACCAACTCTCTCTCTTTTTCTTTTTTTTTTTTTAGTTACGTGGAATATATTTAGCTCATAAAATAATCAACCAAATATAACCTAAATGAATTTTGCTCAAAGGTTTAATGCATATTAAGAAACAGATCAATGTTATGAAATTGATAAACGCTTGCATGCAATTAATTAAGGATGCATTTATTTTGTGAAAAACATATTCCATACATCTTTTGGCATTTACTATTAGTTGATGCATGTAACAAAAATAATAAATTTCAAGCTATACCTTATTATAAGAAAAAATATTTATTTTTATTTATTTTATCATGGTGTTTGCTTCTTAAAAATTATGGTGACAAGCAGAATTCCCCATTATGTTTGTAACAGCCCTTTGTTCTTTATACTATAAGGAAAACTACTTCAAATAAAGGATAAAACTATCTATTAATAGATTAATATTTTACATATTCAACATGCGAATGATAAAATTGATAAAAACGTAATATCATCAAATATTTGTACTATTTTACATCATATTCATCATTTATTTGACCTATTAAAAAATTTTATTTTATAAAAAAGTATTTCTAGTTGAATAAGAAATGATAATTATCCCTTTTTTTTCTTTATTTAATTATTTATATTTTTTGCAATAGATGTATTTGTATATATATTTCACAAACTCTTAAAGTGTAACTTAATCCTCTCATAGCTTTTAAAAATATATTTATATAGCCAAAATTGTTGCTAAAACTAAAAAATTACTACTATTTATATTTGTTTTAGCAATAGATTAATATAAGTTGGAATTATTTGTCTATTTTCTAATAGTACATCAGAGTGAAGTCCATATAATCGCATTAACTAATAATGTAGGGGACATATTTGCAACAATCCTTTTCCTTCTTTTGAGAAATTTTCTCAAAGTCTTCTTAGTTAATTATTTTATTCATTAAAGACAATAATTAATGGAGTAAAACATACAAGAATTGATGGCTAAATAATAAATGCAGCAAATGAAGGAAAACTCAGCCAAAACATCGATAACCAAAACTCCCAGGACTATATATAGAATATTTAATCCTTAGAATTATAAAGTAAAATATCGTGATAATTTATGGCTTCTCATTCAATAATAGGTAATAGTTGCAGATGAATCTAACAGTTAGTGGTTAATGATGATAATTAACTTTTATAGAAAATGTCAATTAAAAAAATACAAAAAAATAGTTTTCACTTAAAAATAGATTAATTTTTCATAAAAAATTTCTTCTATAATCAGTTATTACATCTTACTATCACTTGCAAATTTCAAAGAACTACGTCCAATTATTTATTTATTTATTTTTTTGGGGAGTAAACGGATAAGAAAAAAAAAGGTGGGGGGGGGGGGGGGGGGGGGGGGGGGGTGGGTAAATACAGAAAGTTAAATATGAGACAGCAAAGATAATGTTTTGTTATCCAACGAAATCTTATTATTAACGTTGTTTGTTGAAGTTTTAAGGTTTCTAAAAGTTTGTTGTTTTCCGTTAGCATTTTGACATTATCGAAAAAAAAGGCGGTAATAATACTCATGGAAAAAAAAACAGAACAGTGGGTCCTCATAAATGCTTATACTAAACCCCACATACCGTAACCTCACAACAGCTGTTATTACAGTTTCTTTCTTTCTTCCATTTCCTCTTTTCTCTTTCTCTTCCCAAGATCTGTTTCCTTCCCTGTCTCTGTGAAACGTTTCGTCGAGGACCCGCTTATTAATTTTCGTCTTTGGAGGATTTATTGATCCGGGTATCTCAGTTTTGCTTCGCAGAGATAGAAAGTTCTCCCCTTTTGGGGGTTTTATTCCATAAAGGTACTCTGTTTTATTGGTTGTTTACGTGACCTTGGAGTTTGGAATTTGTGTTTTGTAAGTCAAGTTTTTTGGATGTTTCCTTGATTAAATTGAAATGGTTTTTGGTGTTTTTTCGTTCACATCTGCTAAATTCAACACTTGGGTGTGTTTCTGTTTATGGAAAAAAAAAAAAACCATGCTTTGTTTGTAACCATTTAGTGAAACTGCGATAAATCTGAAATTGTCTCTACGGTAGTTATTTTTCTTTCAATCAAGGGATTATTTTTTTTTCCCCTTGTTGTAAAGTTTGGTGATTTTTATCAAGCTGTTTGATTTTTTATTTCCCCTGTTTCATTGGTTTTGTTTTGGATTGGATTCCGTGTATATATGTTTCTCGGAGTTCATTTGTCTTTCCACTTTGATTGTCCATGTTTGTTATGGCGTTTTGATTCGATCTTTTCCTCAGTTTTGTTGGTTTTGCTTTGGCTGTTTCCTCGACAGTAATGTTCCTTGTTCGTGTTTGTGTCAGGAATTTTACAGAACCGGACAAATCTACACTCCTTTGTTTTTGTTTTCCTCCAATACCTCCAAAACTTAATATTTTAGTTGTTTTGTTCTCAGATTTCCTCTGTTATATTTGGTTTTATTTTGTCTTTTCATTCAAAGACCATTTCTTCTTTTTCTTTTGCCAAATGGAAGTAATTTTCGTACGTTAGAATCTAGGATTTTACCAGAACAAATAAGTACAGGGCCGGTTTTCATTACGTTGTCCCAATGGAAGATCTTTGCTATTTCTATCCTGCTGTTTTTGTTTTGTGTTGTTTTTGTGAAACCATCTTTTTTTTTTTTGTGATAACTTTGAGGTGCTTCTCTCCATGTCCATGTCTGGTAGTTGCTTCCATTTAGCAAATCTTAATGAATTTAGTGTTTTTATCCTATATCTTGATATTGATTTGATGAAGTATCGAAAAACTGAAAAGGGAAAAGTTTTAAATGACTAGTAGAACGCCAAAAAATTTTGAACCGGTGGTTTGGCTGTGTTTTCCAAAATTGAAGATCTTTGGTATTTCAATGTTTAGTGTTAGCCTGCTTATAACTTCTTCTTTTTAATAGGAGTTCCTTCCATGTTCTATCGGTTAGTTGCATATGTTTAGCAAATCTCAATGAATTTTGTGTCGCCTTACATTTTTGATATGCTGAAGTATCAATAAACTGAAAAGAGAAAAAGTATAAATGACTAGTAGAATGCCAAAAGATTTGAATTGGTGGTTTAATTCTTTTTCCCATCTTACTAGGCATTATGCTTCAGTTGGTTTCTTCTTGTCATTTTCTGCATTTGAAATGTTACCATTATAAAAATGTTGGTTTGGTATATTAACATTTTAATTGGTGATTTTCTTTTTGTAGACATGATTATAGTTGAATCTGAGTAATGTTAGGAGGTTATTAATTAGATCTTACTGGGAATTATGATGTTCTCTAATCTCTTTGTTTCTGGTAGGTGAATGACTTAGAACATGGGAAAGAAAGGGAATTGGTTTTCTGCGGTGAGGAAAGCTTTAAGTCCCGATCCTAAACAGAAGAAAGATGGGGTACTCACGTGAATTTGTTTCCTAATGCTTTCTTCTTTTTGATCCTTTGAGGTAAAGTTCTCACTAGAGACTTAATTTTTCCTGTCTTATTTCTAGAAATCTTCTAAATCGAAGAAAAGATGGTTTGGGAGTAACAAGACCTTGGATCTGCTTCCTTTGTCCGAGGAAACTGTGCCAGCAACTCCTGCCCCACCTCCTTTGTCCAAGGAAACTGCGCTAGCAAATCCTGCTCCTCCTCCTGTAGTAAATGATGTGAAGCTCTTAGATGCTGAGAATGAACAGAGCAAGCACGCCTATTCTGTGGCCCTTGCCACTGCTGTGGCTGCAGAGGCAGCTGTTGCAGCTGCTCAGGCAGCAGCAGAAGTTGTTAGGCTCACTTCTGCTTCCCATTACGCAGGCAAATCCAAGGAAGAAACGGCAGCTATTAAGATCCAGACGGCATTCCGAGGACACTTGGTAAGGGATTCCTTTTCGTTTACACATTAGGAGGATCTGCACATTTTTTTGGTTACGTTTGCTGCAGTCACCCACCAATGTCAAATTTGAAAGTTCTCTTCCAGTTTCTTTATGTCCAACTGTCTTCATGGTTGAATATATTTGGTTTTTGAAATTGGATGTTTTCTGTGAAGATGTTTCTGTGGAAAGATTTTGACATATAATTAAGTTTAGTTGTATTATCATCAGGAAAATAGAGTTTTTCTTCTCTCAAAAAGGTGTTGCATTTTTGCTGATGTCAAGCAGAGAACGAATTTTTTGATAGGATGGGATTGACTGTATTAATTTTATTAAACATGGAGCTAAATAGGTTAATCTTATAGATGGCACCAGTTTGATTTCCCCTTGATTATCTGGAACTTTAACTTCCTGAACAAAATGATAACAACATTAGCTTCCAAAAGGTATAAAAGGGCTGTCTTTGGGTGGTAAATTTCTTGTACTATATAGAAATGAGCTATCAATTTGACAAATTATGGTTTGTGTTTCAGGCAAGGAGGGCACTGCGTGCTTTGAGAGGTTTGGTCAGACTGAAAACATTGATACAAGGCCAGTCAGTTAAACGACAAGCTGCTACAACATTGAGATGCATGCAGACTCTTGCTCATGTGCAGTCTCAAGTTCGTGCTAGGAGAATTAGAATGTCTGAAGAAAATCAGGCTCTTCAGCGACAGCTCCAACAAAAACGTGAAAAAGAGATCGAGAAGTGGAAAGTAAGTATTTTTCTCACAAGTATTATGTCATAAATTTTGGCTTATGTTATAAGGTATACTCTAATTAATATTGATGCTTTCCTTCATGCATGCAGTGGTCCCGAAATTATTGAATTTTATGCAAGATGTTCTTTAATTGTGACTCTTCCTTCGCATATTCATATATTTCATAATTTTCAAGTCATCATCTTATTTCCAGTATCTCAAGGAATCAAGCATGTTTTGCCATGATTATGAACCGCGTGACAATGTTAGATTGACTATTTATTTATTTCAACCTCTCCTTTTGGTGGATTGTAAGAGCTTTTTGTTATAGTTTCATAATTTCATTACTAACCAAATTGATATATTCATATCTTGGTAATAGTTGGGAGAAGAATGGGATGCTAGTGCACAATCAAAGGAACAACTTGAAGCAAACTTATTAAGCAAGCAAGAAGCTGCTATGAGACGAGAAAGAGCATTGGCTTATGCTTTCTCTCATCAGGTATGAAGCAACTGACTCCTTTTTAACATTGGTTGGCTTTGTGTAGAACCTTGTAAAATGTTTAATTACAAGCTCTTTCAAAGTGTGAAGGTTGAATCTTCGAATACTGATGTAAATGACTGTTTCAAATCTTGGTGAAGACATTGAATCTGAATTAAGAGCTCCTGACCCCTTGTCCTTCTCTAACTACACTGTTATATAAAATATCTCAACCAAGCACCATCTAAAATTTTTTTCTGATTCATTACTTTATTTTAAATCATTGCTTGAACTCCAAAAGTTTGTGGAGATCCTCTCAAGACAAAAACTTCGAACCCCGGTATTTATGAATATGCAGAATAGTTTAGCTTGATATTTGGAGGTTCTCTCCTTTTACCAATTTTATCTTTTGATATTGAATGGTGAGTTGTACTATTCATTTCCTGTAATATGGTTTCCTTTATCAAGACATAGTGTTTCTTCTTTTAGAATAGATTGTTGGTTTTCATTGAAAATTGATGCGATCTTTTACTTCCTCATCAACTAATATTGCCAGTCTGTATAAATATTACCATGGGAAGGCATTTTTCCTATTTGCTTTATGAAAGATTTGTAGTATCCTCTGTAGTGTGTCCTGTTCAAAAGCTTAGAAGAAGGAAACATGAATGACTAGTACTTGATATTTGTTTCTCTTTTAATTAATGAAATAGACAATATTTAACTGTTGTTGTTTCATGCAGCAAACATGGAAGAACTCTACAAAATCTGTTAATCCCACGTTCATGGATCCAAATAATCCTCATTGGGGTTGGAGTTGGTTAGAGCGATGGATGGCAGCTAGGCCATGGGAGACACGAAGTACTCAAGAGCAGATTGACCGAGCTTCTGTAAAGAGCACAACAAGCCGGGCCATGTCTTTTGGAGAGATCAACAGAAGTTACGCCCGGCGTGATGTTCACCTTGACAACAAACCTACGCCATCTAACTATAAAACAAGTCGGCCTTCCTCTCACCATTCCCCATCAACTCCTTCAAGGACCTTATTGGTTACTGGAAGAACAAAGCCTCCCAGCCCAAAGGGCAGTGGATGGGGTGGGGATGATGACTCAAAAAGCATGTTCAGCATGCAATCTGAGCAATTTAGGAGGCACAGCATTGCTGGGTCCTCAGCTAGAGACAATGAGAGCCTTGCAAGCACACCATCAGTCCCAAGTTACATGGCACCAACACAATCTACCAAGGCTCGATCTCGCATGTCAAGTCCACTAGGCTCAGATAAGAATGGGACTCCATCAGGCATTGCCAAGAAACGCCTTTCATTCCCCACCTCCCCAGCTGGGCAAAGGAGGCATTCAGGGCCTCCAAAAGTAGAAGGTGGCAGCATTAAGGACTTCAGAACCCACTTGGAAGAAAAAGTTGTCAATGGAGAGAGAAGCTAGTGTAAGTGACATAGGATGAGTGTGGTTATTAGTAGAACTGCTAAATGAGGAAGAATGAATCAGAGATGGGCTATATGGTTCTATGTCCATTATGATTGGGATCAGCTTCTCTAGTGACTCTCTTGATGATTGAGATGCAATGAAAGAGTGAATAAGATTGCTTGTTGTACTATTGTTTTTCCTCTTTGTCGCTGTGCTGGTTTCGGATATGCAGTTTGTCCAGACTGATGAACTAAATCACTGGTGTGAAATGATTCTCTCTTAATGCTTTGTAGAAACTGCTGGTTTGTATGCTTGTACTTTAGTGAGGATGGCTTTTCATTAACCTTTTCATGTTTCTTTCATTCATGTAGTATATTGTAGTGATGGAGATTAGCAAATTATATTCCATGAAACCATTTGTGAAAATGTGTAATAATGTCCTGCTCTTGTAGCTTTGTTAGAGATTTGGAAATTCATTTGTAGTGTGTATATTTGGTTGAATTTGTGAAAGTTAAGTCTTTAATTTATTTTGACAATAGTGTTTGGACTACACTTGGGATGTGTTTAACTTGATGTACTATCCTAGATTTATGTTGCTTTCACTATAGGCACATTAAAGCCTTTTTCCAAAATATGTGTCATTGTCGTAACACGAGTTTCATGGAATTAAGGTTATGTTTGTTAGGTGGAAGATATTTTTCGGACGCTTTTGGTCGGTAGTAGTTTTAATAAATTGTGATTATTGAGGGGTTCTAGTAACAAGTGATTTTGGAAGGTAAACTTGCAATTGATAGCTGATGATGGTGGTTAATTATTACAAGAAGTGTCCATAAAAAATGGAAAAGAAAAGAATCCAACCTTTATTCTCAAATAAAGAATCATTTTTCTCAATTTTTATTAACATTCTTAGTTGTTATTAACTACTGATATTGGTATTTGTTTTTGTCATTATTTTCTACCATTACTTATTGTTAAAAAGATAATTATAATTGTGAAAATAAAAATATAAAAATTGTTTTCCATGGACAAATACACCCCCCAAAAATGAAGCTTTTAAAGCAAAATATATGTAGCCTAGATAGGAGTCCCAATAACATCTTAATGATTGCTCAAAAGTTTGTAGAAAGATTAAATAAAAGACACTTTTTTTTTAGAAAATTACACATAAAGGGATTAACATTTACATTTAAGTTCAAATAGAGGATTGAACTTTTAAGTGAATAAAATAAAAAATTAATGTTGTGATAAGTAATTTAAATAAAGGATTGAGTAGGACTACTTATTATATAACGTTGATATTTTATTTTAATCACTTATAAATTTTGTTAACTATTTGAGTTTGATTCTAAATATTGATACTCTCATTCCAAACCCTAAACCCCACCGTACTATCTAGTTTGTGAATCATCTTACACTAAAATAATAAAAGCGGAATGTAAAAGAAAATGTATCATTCTACATTTGGTCATCCAAAAATTTGCAACTCTAAGTGATACAATTGAAAAGCTAATAACATGTTGAATGAAATATACTTGAAATTTGACAATGTAAATATTGGATCTTTTGAAGATCCCGAGAAATAGAAGTGTTCAGAAAGCAATAAAATATAATCTAATATTACTGTATATGTACTTTTAAGAAGCTATAGAAAGATAAAAGCATGTTTTAAGAGATTCCTACATATATATACTTTAAAATTTTCCAGTGGTTATTTATTAGATATTTTGGGCTTTGGCATCACCATGGTAAGGTGACTCCACACTAACCTTGGGCCTTGGAACTGAAAGCAATGGACGAACCAGAATCACAATCAAGTGCCCAGCTTCATTCTCAAAAGGCTGGACTCTTCTTAATAGCTTAAGCATCTCCTCCCAGGTAACCCTGCTTGTGATGTAAGAAAATGTGGCTGCTGAAATTGATAAAGGATTGCAACTTTTGGAACTTCGAATTCAGATAAGAACTTTCGATCAGTCTATCAAAACTCTATCTTTGCATTTAGTATTATATATATATATTTCTTTTATAAAGGTAACTAAATATAAAAGATATGAGTTACATTGAAAATTAATAGAGTATACCTTGATCTTAGCAATTTACTAAGGACTTGGCCATAAGGGTCGAATTCTTCTGAAATCATGATCCAAAATAATTATATAGCATAAAAAGGGGGATAATTTTTCAGGACAATGGCTATAAGATTCATTAACTATTTCAGATTGCATTAAATTCTAAAAATGCAATTTCACATCCAAAATTCGTTAAAAAATTTGCATTTATCAAGATATAGGAAACAGATCCTGTTGCCGTGGGGAAGATTTAATGAAAGTATCTACACAAAAATATAAAATCTATCAAGATATAGGAAAGGAATATTCCAGCGAAAATGGTTTTTGTTGGGAGGAAAAGTTCCCACTTGGACAATCATCTACTTTTCATTGTATAGATGTACTTTGTGTTCATGTGCTATATCTGTCTAGGCAAGTCAGAAGGACATTTCCGTATGAAACATTCGTACTCCTAATCATTGCTGCTCATATCCTAAAGATGCAATTAGGAAGGGCTTTTTGCCCCTAATAACTGAAAATGGACTGAGCATGTGTGCCTATAAGCCAACCCAAAATCATAGAGTAATTGATAATATGTATTTATAAACAATCTTACATGGAATGTTCTTATATACTAATAACAAAAAACGGATCAAACTATCGAATCTAGACATAGGACCCACTTTGAATCAATCATAAACTGGTTCGAACTTATTGGTTCTCAGGTTTTAAAAAAATGAAACGGGATCAACTCAAGGTCTATTGGTTCTGATCAGATCATATGAACCGACTTTATTATTTTTTTTTTTTGCCTTACATTTATTGGTTCACTATATGAATCCATCGAACTGGTGAGTTCATAAGCGAATAGGCCATCTTGAGCCAGTTTAGGGTAGTTTGCCGATTCAATCCGGCCATTTGCCCATATCTAATCGAATCAATCTAATAATTGATGTTTTAAGCCTATCAAATTAGAAATCTTTATGACATCCTTAAATATAAATATAAATGTGGACAACTACTAAAGTCCTATCACTATCCCAAAGAATTAGTTAATAGCATGAACTTAAGCTAAGTCCATTATTAAATAAGCCCTCTACAATTTTTTTTCTTTCTTCTTCTTTAATCCCTTCACTTGTGCATGGACTGAAACTTCAAGAACAATTGAGCTTCTCTATTTTAATTTGTTTTAAATAAATCAAGCTTAAATAAGTTTCATGAGGTCAAGTTCAAACCTATTTAGTACTACTTTAAATTGAATTTGAATTTAAAATTTTGATCTCGATTGAATTTGAATTGGGCTCAAACTTCAAAATTTTGAATTGAGTTTGAGTTTAAGTGTAACAATATATGATTTTAGCTTGAGTCAACCATGTATATGATGAGGCTATAAAGACAGCCTTGAATTGAGCTCAAACTTCAAATTTTTTAATTGAGTTTGAGTTTAAGTGTAACAATATATGATTTTAACTTGGAGTCAACCATGTATATGATGAGGCTATAAAGACAGCCTTGAATTGGGTTGATAAAATCAATTAACACTTCAATTTTTAGTAAATAGATGAAATACATATTTAGCCTAATTTACCTGAAAGAAAAAAAAGAAAAGTGTAGCCCAATTAAAAATTATATTTAAGCCGAAGTCTTCTTGCCTTTTCACTCATCAAAATCATGCATTGAGCCGATGGAAAAAGAATTCCTCAGCATTGCTCGATTCATTCCAAAAATCAACATCTTTTTTTTTTTTTTTTTCGAATGCACGATTTCTTTCCTCAAACCAAGGCCACTCAAATTTGAATCCGCATGCAGCCCATTTTGCGGGACTATGAATGATTTCCATAATTTAAATTCAATAACTATTCCATAAGATTTATAGAATAGTGATTCTATAAAATTCTTATTACCATCAAATGAAGAATTATAATTTGATTAAAGAAATAATTATATTTTATTTCTTTCTCTGCATATTGCATCAATAATCTGAATAAGTGTATATCGATGCCTTTAGATATGCTTTCAATATATTATTAATGTCGATTTAAGTGTAATAAAATAAAGTAATAACTACCTCTTTATTCTATTTTTGAGAATTGTAATTCTTATTTTATCTTATATCATTTTGTCAATTAAATGTGCCGTTAGTTGTTATTAATTTGTGCCATCTACTAAGAAGAATCACAAACATGTAGGAGTAGAGTATTCATTTGGGGCCAATAAATATAAACATATTTACAGGGGGAAAAAACAAATGCATGTTATTAGAAGGTTAATGCCAATATGGGGATTCAAATTTAGAATCTCTTGCTTTGATACAATGTTAAATTTAATTAAAAATAACTAATATAAAAGCTTAAATTTATATGTTGGTGTCTGCTTTATATTTTATTAATAACAAAATTTCCATAGTTTCAATTTATGAGAGCCAAACGTAATTTATGCTAGTGAACTTTTGATTAGGGATACATTATTATTATTGCCTTATACAGGGAGGGACAGTTTTAGGGTGGCCAAAAGGTCCTTGGCTTCCCCCTCCACTCCTTTCTCCCGTAAAGCTTTGGTAAAAAAAAAAAAAAAAAAGTTGTATTAATTATTATATTTAATTAAAAAAAGAAAAAAAATTGTATTAAATTTATACTTTTAGAAGTAACAGATAATATGTTAAGAGAAATAATCTAGTAGTTAATGCTTGGATATGAATCCTTAAAGGGAAGGGTTCGATTTTGATTAGACAAATTTTTTCACGACTCTCACAACATTACTCTTTATTTTTCTTTGCCTTCTTTGTTTTTATTTTTGTCTTTTCCATTTTGTTTTTTTTTTTCATATGATTCCAAATGATATATTTCCATCTCTATTTTATTGTTCTTTTATTTTTTTTTTCTATAATTGGTTATAGTCAATTTGAATACTCTTCAACTTTCTTTCACACATTCCAAATAACATTTTTCCATCTCTATTTTTGTCATTTTTATTTCATTTTTGTTATTATTGTATTGTGTTTTAAGTTACAGTCAATTTGAATACTTCTAGACCCTTTTGTAAAACAATTTTTGTAATAGAATTGTTTAGTCAATTTATACAATAAGCTATTAAGCGAAAGTAATAAAATTAAATACCATTCATTTAAAAAATTAGTCAACTAAATAAGATTCTCTTAACATAAATTTTATTAATTATTAGTTATAACGTAAATTATAATTTTAAGTATTCTATAAAAAAATTTAATTTATTTCTATTATATGTTAAAAATATACCATATTGTATTTTTTAATACGGTCTTATATATATAGAAAGTATCATGATTTTAACGATAAGTGAATATTTTTCTACAAGTAATTCTAGATTTACTTGAATAAGGCATATTCCGTCGTCGAACAGTCCTATAATTATGTTTCGGTCCTTGGTTTTATAGGATCAAATGAAAGTTGGGCATTAAATTATTGTTTATTTTAAGTTTGGCAGGGTTGTAATTATTCCATAAAAAAATTGTCAAATTTGGCTTATGTAAATTAATGACAGACAACCGATTCAATCTTTAAACTTTGGTTTTGCCTAATAACGCCATTAAACTTTTCAAATGGATACATGATTTCTTGGACTGACTTAAGCTATATTTGACACTAAAATGTAGGATACAACACTAAAGTAAATAATATTAAGCCAGGAGGGACAAATAAAGGTACAACCGTCCAAGTCATTTGTTGGAGAACTGTAGGATTCACATGAAATTATTTAAAATGCTTAAAATTACCCTCTACTGCTGATTGCATTAGTTTTAATATTTGAATAATTTCGTGATAAACCTCCATTGTTTTAAATATACTCCTATTTTTATGTCTTTTATATGTTCAGTATTTTATAACTCTAAACATTTGTATTGCTGCATTGTGTATTTGAAGCCAAATATAGTGCTGCTAACTTGCCAAGTAGTACTACATTAGGTATATATATATGGCTAGAGCTGTAAATTAGTGTTACATGGACCAATTCGGTCGACCTATGATGGTATAGGGAATAGGCCCGACCTTAACCTATTTGATGAATGAGTTGAGATATTATATATATATATAGATATATGTGATAAAGGATATTATGAAAAAATATATGTGACATAACGTATGCAATAACAACATAAACTTAATACATAAATGATGGCAAATAATAATAATAATACATAAATACAAAAGAAATATAATATGTGTCTACACAATTTTGTGACTATATTAGTTATACAAATGTAAAAAACATATGCATAAGTACATATAATTATCATATATAATTATCGACCTTGTTTAATATAATTATATATTGATGTATATAATTAACTATGAGTGCATTAATTGTATATCTAACTAATTATATTAAGTAATTTTATACAAAAGGCACTTTGCATATAAGAAGATTTAAATAAAATATTATATAAATCATTTATTATTGCTGGCCATTTGGTTTACACCGAAACTAAAAAGTCCAGCTTGATTTGGATTTGGATTTGATTTGATTTTAAATTTAAAATCTTAAAAACAAAAAATTTTAATATAATTAAAAAAATTATTAAAACCAAACCAAACAAAAAAAAAAAAAAAAAAAACAATGCAAGGAAGATAAGATTGTCACTTGTCAACTGACCCAGATTTCTTCTACATAGGATAGACGTAGTATGGCGGGTAGCATGTTGTCCATAATGTTGACTTTTCAGAAAAACAATTATTTCTTTTACGTAAGTCATGTCTGGCATTTGTCTCCATATTCTCAAATAATTCATGGATTTGCTAAGAATTTTCAAACTTGAGTCACTGGTAGATAGACATGAAATTAAAAAAAAAAAAAGATTATTATGGAAGGATTAAGAACGTGATATATCATTTAAATTAATAATCAGCGTATAATGAGAAGGATTCTAAAATTAATTTAGACTAGGTCGGAGCAAGACTTTTTGGAAGTGGACCCTTTTTGAAATATTACCTGGGGCAAACTTCAAATATAGGGGGCAGACCTTTGGCAAGTGAGTCCTCAATAGTCTACGACGAGATTAATTATAAAGTATAAAGTCATTAATGATTCTTATTAACCTAATCATTTAAGCTACGACGTCATTGTCATGGGTTAGATTTTGTGAGGTCATTGAGGGAATCAAATTGTTAAAAGGGACAAACGATTTCGAAGTTTATAGAATTCCAATTCACACTTCTTTTTCTCTTTGTGCTGGGGGTCACTCTTTTAGGTTTGTTAAGAGTGTGTATTGAATATATATAATGATTTACGAGAGTTGCATAGAAACTAGATAGAAACTGATTATAACAGTAGTTGATTAATACTCTACATAAAATCTGTTTATGGCTTTTTAAAATTATTTTAGGATTTTCCATGTAAAATTTACTTATAAATTGTTTGCCTCCTTCAATCTTTCTTTTATCTTTGTTTGTGGGTTTTGTTATAGTATATAACCAAATTTCATATGACCACTCGTATTGTCGCAATAAATTGATATCAAAGTGAGATTCACAAATATATCGGGATTTAAAGTTTGTGACTGGATTTTAAACACATTACATAGAGGTGCAACAACATATGCTACTTAGAAGTTTGATAAATGCACAAATTTTGCTTTATTGCAAGTAATAATTCATGGAATCCTAGTTTAGTTAAGCTTTAGAAGGACACTAGCTGAGAAACTAGAGTTTTGAAAGTTAGAGTTATACAAATAAGTTATGATTCATGGGTCGGTCTATTTAACTCATTTAAAATATAGGTTTAAATTGAAATTTTTAACTTGTTTAAAAAGGCAAGTCAAATGAGTTCAACCTATTTAACTTATAAGTTAAAGTGGTCAACCTTTTTAATTCGCGAGCCTACCCACCAACTTATGGGGGAAAAATTGGTATAACTTACCATGATCACATATTATATTCACAATATAACACTAAGTCACTAATTCATTTCACTTTTAAACTTAATATAATATATTACAAAACTCAAGTTGCATAGCATCATTTATCATCATCTTCCTCACTCTTCTTTTTTGCTTTTTTATTTTAGTTCTTTCATCTTCCTTACTTGTTCTATCTCTTAATCTTTCCATCATTTTATAATATTCATATGATGTTGTAATTATAATACCCATATTATGTTATAAAGTATCAAGTTAATTTATTATATTGCTATATAAACGATACAAAATTGTTATGAACTTTACATTTTGTACAATTTTAAATGAAAAAAAAAAAACTATTGTTAGTGAATTATGGGCTAGTCTTTATGAACCACTAAAATGTATAAATGAGTTAAATGAACTATATTAGCCTATTTAACCTACCAAAACATATATATAGGTCAAATAGGTTGGCTTAGTAGGTTGACGCATTTAATCTACCAACCCATACAAGTTGGGTTAAGGTTAATAAAATTTGACTTGTTTGTTAAATAGGTCATCATAAATTGGTTTGTTTAACAAGTGGACTAGTCTGAATTGGCTCGTTTAACCCATTTATACATCTTTACTTGGAAGATAATGAGTTGGTAGATCCCTATGGAAAGACCCTAGTGGTGATATAATTGCCTTTAACTAATGGTGTTTTGTAGGGGATACTAGCAAAAAAGACAGCTAGATATTTTCTTAAAGGGATTTGAGTTATTGTACATAACCAAAATTCTAACAAATAAACTATTATTAAAACAAAGATTGTATACACTCTATGAGAAAATTCAAGCTTCTAATCAACAATCTAGAATCAACATTACTGTGAATATTGTAGAACTTGTGAGGAAAGATGATAGAAAATTATATGTGGTATATCAATTCAAAGTAGTTCTAGGTATTTATATGACAACTAATGATTACTAATTGTCTTATCCAATTTGCATGCTCTACATGTGTAACAAGTAAAATATAAAGGCTAAGTAATATAACTGACTATTACTACAGACTAATAAATATTAACCAACAAGTCTTCACATCCCTCCTTCAAGGTGGAGTATCACAAAGGGCTAACTTGGAGCATGCAAAAATTAAATGAGATTCAAAAACTGGCTTGGTGAGAGAATTAGCTAGTTGCATTTTAGAGGGAACAAATAATGTACACAAAAATCCATTAGCAATTTGGTCTCTAGTGAAGTAAACATCAATTGATATATGCTTTGTTCTATTGTGAAGGCATGGATGATTAGTAATCATTTGTGCTACTTTATTATCTGAACACAATGGAATGAGAAAATAAATTGATATATGCAAATCTTTAAGCACATAAGGCACCTACAATAACTCTTTTGTGGTCGATGCCATACTTCTATATTTAGCTTCAATCGAAGAAGTGAAAATAATCATTTTCTTTTTTTTTCCTTGAAACAAGTGCATTCCTAAGTAAAATATAATAGCCAATAATAGATTTCTTATCAATGGGACATGTCCCCCAATCAAAATTTGAATACCCCAAAAGATCAAGAGAATTATGACTTGAATAAAACAATCTAAGATTAATAGAGCCTTTAAGATATTTGAGAATGTGAAATGCTGCCTGAAGATGTTTTTTACAAGGATATGCTATGAAATTAATTGAGTCTATGAACCACAAAAGATATATTTGGTTTCATTAATGTAATAAATGAAAGACACCAGTCTTTTATAAATAGTGGGATCATCAAGTAGCTTCCTAAAATTGGAGGATAATTTTAATCCTAGCAAACATGGGAATTTGATAGGCTTTAAAGTTATCAAACCAGCATCATAAAGGATGTCCGTGATGAGTTTTCTCTGGTTCAACAAAATTCCTTGGTCAATTCAACGTATTTCAATACCTAAGAAGAATCGACCAAACCTAAGTCTTTGATAATAAAAGCTTGATGTAAATTAGCTTTCAAAGTTGCAAGATTCAAAGTTAGCCTCTGCTATCAACATGTCATCCACATACAAAAGAACTACCAAAAAATCAGTAGAATCAAATCTAGTAAACAAGGAATAATCATTTTTTGACTATTGAAAACCTTATTGAACCAAAAAATTGGGAATCTCCAAGTTCCATTGATGTGAAGCTTGTTTAAGACCATAAAAAGATCTTAAAAGTTTATAAACTTACCCTAGTTTCAACTTATCATACCTTTGAGGAGGCAACATGTAAATTTCTTCATCTAAATATTCATGCAAAATGCATTGTTTATATCCACTTGGTAAAGTGGTTAGTCATAAGCAGCTGCAATTGCAATCAAGATAAAAACTGTTCCCAACTTTGCTATAGGAGAAAATGTATTGTGATAGTCCGTGCCTTCTATTTGAGTAAACCCCTTAGCAACTAAACAAGCTTTATATCGCGCAACACTCTCATTAGCTCTATAATTAATCTTATACACCCATTTAGATCCTATAGCTTTCTTTCCCCATGGTAAGTTTGTTAATTCCCATGTTTTTTTTTTCTTCAAGGGCTTTTAGCTCCTTATTTATAGCTTCTTTCCACAATCATCTTAATCTACCTGTGAATAAGAAGTTGGTTCTTTAGATGTTAATACATTTTCCAATGAAGCCACATAATCGAAAGGAAGAGAGGAGAAATCATGTGAAAGAAATAAAGGGTGTTTGGGCAAAGTGGAAATTGTATGAAATGAAGATGATGGAAAAATATGATTGATGGTATGAACATAATCATCAAGCCACTTAGGAGTTAGGTGTTCTAATAATCCTATTGGAATGTCCTATCAATAACTGATACTACGAAAATATTAGGTATGCTAATAGATATGCTAGAAGTATCCATATTAAGTGTAATGGTAGAAACTAGTGTAACTAAATGAGGAACATTATGTTCTGCTTCAAAGGTAACAAAAGTGTGATTAGAAGAAAGATAAGAAATTTTAGAAGATGAATGTGCATCAAGCTTGCTAAAAGGAAATTACTCTTCAAAAAATACAACATCTTTACTCTTTATAGCTCTTTAAGCTTTCAAATTATACACTTGGTATCCTTTTGGTTTGACACATAACTAGGAATGACACATTGAATGCCTCTATCATCAAAATTTTCCTTATGATGAGAAAGATTAGCCACATAGCACAAACATCCCATAATTCTCAAGTGATCATAAGAAGGAGCTCTCCTAAACAAAATTTCATGAGTTTTCCAGTTCAAAACAACAATTGGCATCCTCTTGATTAAGTATGTTGCCATCAATAAGCATTTGCCCCAAAACTCTTTTAAAAGACTAGCATGTAAACTCAAGGCTCTAGATGTATCAACTAAATGACAACGTTGTCTTTCTACCCTTCCATTTTGTTGAGGAGTATAAACCATTGTTCATTGATGAGCAATGCCAAGGTTACGGAAAAGGGTTTAGCATTCTTTTGAAAGGAATTCTAAACCATTCTCCCTTCGGATAAATTTTGGTGTTACGTAAAAATGATTATTGACATAGGAAAGGAAAGTCTTAAGGGTAGAAGCAGTTTGGGATTTAAAATTCAACAAATAAGTCTCAGCTCCTTTTGAATAGTCATCAACAATAGTGAGGAAATAATGTGCACCAATAATTGAAGCAACATGGTATGGTCGCCACAAATCAACATGAAGCAATTCAAAAATAAAACTTGATGCATATTCACTTCTTTGAAATGGTAAATGATGAAATTTAGCTATTTAGCAGGTATGACAAAGGAAATTCTTCAAATCAAATGCTTTGCAACAAATTTAAATGTTCAAGTTTTGAAATGGATGAATGTCCTAAACAAACATGTACAAGATTCAAGTCTAGGGTGGAAGTAGCTGAGATATTATAAGAAGCATTAGGTTGTAGTAATACATCCACTAAAACATTACAACACTTAGTGAAATGAGATTTCAACACATACAATCCTTAATAAGCTTGTGCTCTTGCAATGCATGTATTAATTGTCGAGTCCTAAAACCAACATGCATGAAGATTTATTGAATCTAGCAATAATGGACAGATCATCTATTATCTTATGTATAGATAGTAGATTATGCTAAAATTCTAGAATAAGAAAGACATTTTGCAGAGCTAAGGAAGATTTGAGATGGATTGAACTAATAATGTGAACTATTTTGTTGGTTCCATTTGGTAGTTTGACGAGAATGAGATTAGCATAACGTTATTTGTTAGTAAGTAGTGCTTTAAAAGGTGTCATGTGATCACTGGCACTTGTATCAACTATCTATATCGATACTTTTCAACTTGTAAAACCAAATAAAATGCTCGAACTATAGATGGCAAAGGATCTATTGATAAGATCTGAATCCCTATTGATTCATACACTTCAAATAATCCCATTAAAAATTGCATTAGATGACTCTGTGATTCATATTCTACTAATCTTTCTTGAATATTACAAGTGCAATACTCTAGACATCCACAACTACAAGTGGGATAAGCATTTAGAGATAGCAGTTTATCCTAACAGTGCTTCAATTTATTATAGTAAATTGTAACCAATTGATTTCCTTGTCTAATATTTGAGATTTCATTTTATAATTGAAAAATCATAGGTCCATTTTTCTATCTAAATTGTTTAGATATTTCCTTCCAAAGTTCAACAGTTGATTGAGTATACAAGAAACTTTGAGATAATTTGGCAACCATTTAATTCAATAACCAGCAATGTACCATATAATTACAATGAGTCCATCCAATCAAATCATTAGATCCTTGCTTTGGTTTTGTAAATGTTCTATTGATAAACACTAATTTTAATTTTGCACCTAATGCCATGTATATAGATCTACTCTAGGCCAGAAATTTTGTTCCATTAAAGATAATGTTTCCAATTAACATCCCTAGACTATTAGATCCTAATATATGTAATGGATCTATATTCAGGGAATCATTCAACTGATTATGAATTTGATTTCCTTGATTATTCATCGGAACACTAAAGACATACTAAATTGTAGAATTGAATGAAGAAATGTTACCAAATTGCTCTAATATCATGAGAAAATTCAAGTTTCTAGTCAACAGTTTGGAATCGGCATTGCTGTGAATATAACAGAACTTGTGAAGAAAGATGATCGCAAAATTGGTGTGTTATATCAATTCAAAGATATGACAGCTATTGACTACTAACTATCTTAACTAACTCACATTCTCTACACATGTAACAAGTAAAATACAAAGGCTAAGGAATACAATTGACTACTAATACAACCTAATAAATATTAACTAACAAATCTTCACACTCAAAATGAATGGGAGACTATATGTATTGCAAAAATTTCTGAGTTTATATCTCTTATTAAAGAATTTAAATGTAAGTTATAAACTAAGAACCATGCGATGATTTTGTTGTGGTTTCCACGGTGTTTATTCCAACCTTACACAATCCATGATCCTTATGAATGATAG
Source organism: Laguncularia racemosa (assembly GCA_037954665.1). Classification (NCBI taxonomy): domain Eukaryota; kingdom Viridiplantae; phylum Streptophyta; class Magnoliopsida; order Myrtales; family Combretaceae; genus Laguncularia; species Laguncularia racemosa. The sequence goes on from JBBMOL010000115.1 coordinate 84,908, forward strand.
CTTGTTGTGATCTCTATGGCGTTTATTCTGACCTTAAAGAATCCATAATCGTTATGAAGGATAATTTGTTGACGTAAGTAATGGCATTAAACAGGCTAATCTCGGAGCTAAGGTGTATTTTTGCTTTCAATGCAAGCATAATGACCACATGAGGGCAAAATTCCTAGAGTGGTAGAGGCCATAGATTCGGACTTTACGTTTCACATTCTGCCATAGGAGGGAATTAATTCTGGACTTATCGGGCTCTGTAAAGCATTTCAATGACTATATGTATGCTTCTACCTCGAATTAGCTATCATTGTCAATCATCATCACTCATTATCTTTCTTTTCTTTAATACTTCCATTGAATTTCTATGTACATATTAAAATTAAGCCTATTCATACTTAAATAATATAGCTATTAGGTAACTGAAACCATCCTAAAATAGATAAGTGCCTTTAACCTTACCCCGGTCCATATTAAGCCCTGGATTTTCTTATAAAAAGTTTTTGCTTGAGCATGCTTCGACCTTATGTGTACAAACGTAAGATATGCGTATAATTGTCACGTACCGAGGTGCTCGAACGAATGACCAGAGCAACATTGTTTTGTTTCCCATTGTTCTCTCTCTATCCTACATTAAAATTTAAAGCAATTCCTTTTGTAGTGTTGAAGTTTCTCTTACAACCTTGTCATTGAAGTAAAAGCAGAGTCTCCACAGATACTGGTATTTGCTAAGACGTACCTGAAGCGACACAAGTCAAAGGCATCTTTTGCCTTTATTTTTTAGTTCTGCTAAATTACCTTAGAAAAAAGAAAGAAAGAAAGAAATGGGCACAATCAATAATTAGTGTAACAAATACACAATCTAAGCACTCCTATACATAGTGTAACAAATGGGCAGTGTATATATAGACATTTTGATAATCAATAATTAATTTATTAATAACCAACTTATTAAATTACCGGGGTTTTATGAGACCTAATGAAGGATTTCTAGAATATATAAACCTATCGAGAAATATTAAAATTTAATAAGCTCATATATCATGAAAAGAAAAGAAAAGATTTGACTTAATATATAAGCTTATTGAGAAAGGTTAAGAATGAATAAAATTTGTAGTATCAATCATAGTAGTACCCATTCTGAGTTCACAAACTAAGGTTCAATGACCCTGCTCTTGTGACCAAGTCAACAATGTAAATAGTTGGCCTCATTATTCATGGTTAGGCTTAGCGCATTTAGTATGTTTCATAGCTGACCCCTTACAATAAAACACGTTGAACCCATTGCATTTTCCCATTAGCATCTTAATTATATAGTGCGTATTTTTATTAAAATTTAAGATTATAAAGAGATCGTTCCTCAGGGCTTAAAGTCAAGTGCCCTAATATTTTTGTTAATTTGTTAACGTAGCAAACCTAATTACGAAAACCTTGTCCGATCACCGATGTCGTGGGAAAACCGTTCGGGTTCATCAGGCTGCCCTAGGAAACTGGTTCTTTGACTGCCACAAAACAAAGCACTTTAGTACGATAATTAAGTATGGTATTTAGTGGGAAAACCGTTCAACGGTTTTTATAAAGTATATATTTTTATTGAGCAAACATACCATCTTATTAATATTCAAGGTATAACTCTTTTAATAGAAAATGTTAAAAATTGCAACCTTTACATATTGTAATGTGAGATCACATATTTCTAGATATCATGATATAGCATTTCATTATATTAAAATATAAAAACCATCAATGATCATATAAAAAAAATAATTTAAATTAAATATTAACCATATCATATTAAAAATAATTTATAAATATATATTAATTATAACATTTTTTCAAAATAAAATTATTATTTTTTGTAAATATATATACTTTAAATAAAAATATGGTGCAGGCTTTTAACTAGTTTATATCTATAGCAAAAAGTTCTAGATGGTTGAGACTCTTTCTTAGCTAGAGTAATAGTTATTTTTAAGACACTTGTTATGGTTAAAATATGACAAGTGTACATAATATATATATATATATATAGTTATGACACTAGTCTAGATCGTGTACATAATTAACAAAAGAAAAAGATAGAAAGAAAATGTGGGAAAAGATGTGAAATTTCTTTATTTGACCTATAAATAAGTATATTATAGCATCTATTAACATCCATAGGTCAAAAAGTTCAAGTTAGAGATAATTTAGTAAATTTAAAAAATTAATAAAAATTTAATTGAGTATAGCATTATGCAATTTCACATTTTAGGTACACAAACTAAAAAAAAAATCCAAAATTTAAGTTTTAATGGCATGGAGATAGGTCTCCTAATGAGATTGATGAGGAGTTTTCAAGACAATTCTTATTTTATTCTTGATATAATTTTTGGTAAAACTTATTAGATACAAAATATTTGAGTTTTATCTTCTTCTTTTTTTAAGTGGCATTTTATTTAGATCAATTTTACAAATCATGGAATTTTGTTATTATCTTTTTATTTCAATAAGCACAATAAAAAAGAGAGGATTTGAATTTAGTATATACCTTTACAACATTAGGTTTTATACTATTAAATGATAAAGATCTTGTCATTACAGTGGATATTTTATTTAATTACATCTATTCAAACTATACTATGGCTACCTTATTTATCATCTTCCAAATTGACATGAACCCCAACCTAAAAAAGTTGACTAAATACAACGCCAAAGTAGACATGTACTAATGTCGCCATCGTTGCACCTTAATACGACTTCGAGTCATGTATTATGTCTAGTGTATTATATTTAATTCTTTTTAATTAATACTCATCAGTCGTAGGCGCTGCGTTATGTCAAATTTTAGAGGAAGTTTTTTAATTTTTCCCGTACAAGAGTTGGTGTGGACCATAAAAATGCAAGCATAGCATTGGATGAAGGATGAACCAATAATAGATATTGAGGGTTTCTTATTAAGGGTACGAATGCAACTGAACCAGTTTTGGGAGAGGTTCTTTAAAATTTAAATTCGATACTTATAGTGCTATTCAGAATCCATGAAAGATCTTATTGGGTTTTTGTTTTATTTTTTATTTTTTAACTCGAACCTGCCTTGATTAAGAAAAGGAAACTCATGATCTAATTCAACCTAACCTGATAGTTGCTTCTACTTTTTTTTTTTTTAGTCAATGCTTCAATTTATTTTTATTTGTCATTTCTATAATTTATTATTAATCTATTTCTTATATAAAAAAGAGAGATCAAAATCTTATGAAATCCCATGTATGAAAATATAACATATATTATATTAATTTGTGTCTAATTATAAGAAATTAAATTAAAAAGAACAAAAAGAAAAATTAAATTACACCGTATATTTAACATCAAATTGTCAACTTGTGTCTAAGGGAGAATTAATCCTATATGGTGAGTGTAGTGAGTTTGCTACCAAGTGAGTCTTGGTGGGAAAATGCAAATAATATTATATATAAACATAAAAAATAAAATAAAATGAATTCATTAAAAATTATAATATTCATTATTTATTTTAAAAAATTATTATTTTTGTCCTATTGAGTTTTTTCATTGAGTTTTTGATAAATCTTATAATCCAATCTTAAACTATATTAGATTTTATTATATGTCTAAAAATCCAATTTTAAACTCTATAAGATTTGACCCTATATGGTTTTTATTGAGTGTGTTGGTTGGGTATCTTATTATAACTCGCCCCGATTGAATCCCTAATTAAGGGCAATATGAAAATATAACTTGGAAAAAAAATTGAATAAATGATTTCGAAGTTTGTTAGAGTTTGAATTTAGAAATATATTAATTATTAGCCCATATTTTTAGATTAAACGGTGGGATGGTTCTATTGTAGTTATTGGTGTGAGGACCTAAACTTAAGCAATAATGTTAAAATTAAAATAATATATATATATATATTTATATATGTGTGTGTGTGTAAAGTAAAATCAATATATATATATATGTATATATATGTTATATGCTAAAAATAAAATAAAATAAATAAATATAAATAATAATAATAATAATAATATGAATTATATAGGCATATATATATATATATGTAAAAAAATGAACATAATATATTATATTATATTATAACTAAAAAGAAAATAAATAAAAGAGGAAGGAAAAAAAAAACAAATACAGAACAGCAACCTCAATGTCAGAAAAAGTAAGTAATATTATATATATATATATTAGAATAGGGAGAGAGAAAAATCAAATCATCAAAAAATTAGAAAAAAAAAAGAAAAGAAACCAAAACCCTCTCCATTTCATCCGAATTTTCTAGGCAAATTGAAGTTGGAATTTCCAACATGCAATCACCAGGATAAGAAGAAGAACAAGATTGAAGTAGGATGCAATAAGAATTTGAAGAAATTGAAGAACAAAAAAATCAAATTAAGTAGGGAAAATTTTGTTTATTCCTTCGAAAGGGGTAGGGTACATCTGCTGCTAGGCCAAGCTAGGGTTAAGGTTTTGGGTGGGAGAGGATTTCGGCCGACATAGTGGTTGCCGGCGTTGGTGGCCGGAGGCCGGTGAACGGAGCAGCCCCCGGTAACGCTCGAAACTTCCTATTTTCTTTTTTAAATATCAAATGTTGATGAAAAATTATGATTTTTGGTATTCTGGCATAATTTTGTATGAATATTAATGTGATAATTTTACCCAAATATGTGATCCTTAAGAAATGCTCTGTTCTGGTCGTAAATTAAATTGGAAACTAAATAGGTCAAATGATGTAGTTTTGATTTAATTTTTAGTATACAAGATCCTTATATGATTTATTAGATCACCAAATCAATAATTGTTCAGATTGGAGTCGTTTTCTATTTTTAGTGAATTTTTCAAGCTAATTACCCTGTTCTGGCCGAATTAAATCCTTAGCAAAATTAGAGAATTTGATTTGATTAGTTGAATTTGATGTTCAGTTAAGGTTCATTAAAGCATAATATGATTTTGAGAAGCTTGGGTTAGTTACGAAACAAAAACGGGAGTGTTCGGTGCAAGATTATGATAATTTAGAACCATACGATTCAATATAAAATCATGTCGAAATTTAATTACATTAATATATAATAGAGCGTAGTATACCCGTATGTATATGAATTAGAAATTGTAGGGAAATGGTGGATTATATGAGGTTAGGATGGAATTTAAGGGTTTAGAATACTGAATTAGCAATTTAAGGTTCAATAGAGCGAATGAGGTAACATTGATTGGTATACTGATGATTCAGGTATTTCTATTGAGTAAGGAGGACAAAGGAACTTGGCTGGTGCGACTGTTTGGATTGGCATATATTGTTTCAGGTGAGTACCCCCTTAACTTTTCTCTTGGGTACAAGTGGTTGATAATGTAGACTACTTGTTGTTGGCTGAAATTACCATGTACGATCACTTACTGTGATCAATGCAGGAGGATTGTTGAATTATATTTGTTTACTGATGGCTGGTTGTGTGTCATGATATGATTGGATTATGAGAAAAAAAGAAGGGAACATTCTAGAAAATCCTAGAATGAGAGTTGGGTGCGGGATTTGATTATACTATTCCTGATTGTATGTGATGTAATGAACTTAAATTATCGAATGCTTGATGATTGTGATGTAATGCTGGGTTATTTTTACCTTATTAAATGGGGTTTATATGACTGGTTGAGTTCATACTATTGTTGTCTTGGTAACGATGAAATATCTAAATGGATAATAAAATGGGAGTTAGGCTATAAGTACCTACTAACCTAAAACACTTAATGTAAGAAAAGCCCTATTCCCTGCCTAGTAAGTTTGTGGTATGACCTTTGAGTCGACCCGGATGGGTTTGAGGCACGGTCGACGGACCGGCCCGGTTTAGTGACCTATGGGGATCTGGTCACCCCTTTTGTTTGAGGCAGGTGAAAGGCGAGCTGAATATTTCTAACTAAAAAGAGTATATAAGGATGTCTTAATTGGTTGAGAAAACATTAAGTTTTGAAAAGTACATGAGGGTAGTTTATCTACCAGTTGACAGGCTTTGCCTGGATTAATTGAAAAATATTTGTGACCTGTGAGTAAACAGGAGTGATTGAAATGGTCTCCAATGAAAAGGTTATGACTTTAGAAAAAATGGAATTATAGGGAAAATATCACTAAGTAAGATCATGGTGATGTTAAAATGTAATAAATTGAATTAGGTTTCTTGCGAGTATAACTTGAGTTGAAAACTTACTTGCTTGAGTAATCACCTCGAGGTATTTGATAATATTGTTGATTACTATTATGTGATTTTATTGTTTGTTTTTATTGGGTTGCTTGATTTTATACTCACTTTGCTTCTTAAGAAGCTGAGGGGTTAGTGTTTTTGCTAACCTCAGGTACAAGTACTGAAGAATAAGTTGTTGGAGACTCGGGTTTTTAGAGAGTGTCAATAGAGGCAAAGAAGCCATTAGTTTCATTTTGGAACCTCTGTTATTTGTAATAAGATCTATAGGTGTTAATCTTCATATTGTAATGTAAATATTTGTGTGTATAAGGCTGGATTTGTAATCTTTTAAGCCACTTAAGGCTATAGGATCAATCTAGGCTATGCCTACTTACCGGGAATGCAGATCCCGATTATATATATATATGATGTATGATGTGACAGGAGATTTTAAGTACATGTGTTTAGATATGATGTGGATATGAAATGATAGCGCTGTTAGCGCCATTTTACAGGACGTTTATAAAATTTCATACAAGTTGGAGTTACAGGTTCAATATTAGCAAAATTTTCCTTATCTCTAATTCAGAGACGGCATAGCAACCTATCTACAGATACCAAGGATAGTTACAGGAATTTTGGAACAGGTTCAAGAATCAGACCTAGTAGGTGGGTTGCTACAGGGTGGTATCAGAGCTTAGGTTTAGGCATTATGATTAAACCCGTGTGAGCTTGTGTGGGGTAGTTAGGATGAATGAAGACTTTAAGTTGTGTTAATTGATTTGACTTACCAAATTGTGATGTATTTGTGTATTGTGGAATACATATGCTTGTTTAAGAAGTTTAAGTGTTTGATTTCTGATTCAAGTGTACTTATTTATGTAGATTTGATTGTAGTAAATGGAATGTGGAAGAGGTCGAGGCAGAGGTAGAGGAAGGAGGACCAGGAATATGGTCCCTCATGATCAGCAAGAGGATTTACCTCTACCACCTCCACCACCTCCACCGCTAGCTCCACAGAATCCAATGGAGCAGATGGTTGCTGCAATGCAAGCTTGGGCTGGAGTTATGGCCGCGGGATCAGGTGGGGATTAACTAGCCAGGGTACAAAAGATTGTAAAGCCCTTTGACGGTAAGAGTCTAGACCCCACTACAGCTGTGAATTGGATAAACTCCATAGAAAGAGCTTTCCAGGTACATGATGTTCCCGAGGATAAAAAGGTGGACTATGCTGCAGTACTATTAGAAGATACTGCACATGATTGGTGGGTATCACAGAAGGAGCTGATGGAAGCTCCAATTACTTGGCCAGCATTTAAGGATGTTTTCCTGAGTCAACATTTTCCCTCATGTGTACAAGATAAAATGAGGGAAAAGTTTTATGAATTAAAGCAGAAAGGTAGAAGCATAATGGAGTATGAGCGAGAGTTTGGCAGATTGTTGAAATTCGCTCCATTGGCCTATCAGAATGATGAAGAGGTAAAAGCTGATAAATTTCATGCGGGGCTGGATATCTGTTTTCAGGCAGAGCTGAAAAGAAGTAAAGTTGCGACTTATGTGGAGATTGTGAATGAAGCCCGTATATTGGAACAGGTGAGGGATATGAAGGGTATAGAGGGTCCTTCACACAAAAGAAAGGATGGAGGTAGTTTTAGGCAAAAATGGAGTAAGGATAAAGGAAAAGCAAAGAAGCAGTATCAACCACCAGTCCGACCTCAGAGGAATCAAACTTATACTATAGTGTGCTGGAAGTGTAAGGGCAATCATAAGGCTAATGAATGTCCTCAGCTGAGAGGAAAATGTTATAGATGTGGGGTAGATGGACACATTGCTAGGCAATGTCAGAATCCTAAGGACCTCCAATGTTACACCTGTGGACAGTTTGGTCATACTTCTCATAATTGCCGGGGTAGGAGTGAGGGAGGTCAGCAGACTCAGGCTCAGACTCAAGCCCCAGCACTTAGGCATGATCTAAATCCTAGGAGAGGTAGACCGCGACCTCAGACTCAGGCACGAGTCTTTGCTATACAACAGACAGAGCCAGCTAATGTAGATGATGTAGTAGCACGTAAGACTACTAAACTTATCTGATAGTTTAATAGTTAAATAGTTGTAATGTAAATGAACCTATATATCTATATAAATATGTAAATGTATAAGTGTAAATATGTATATGTGTGTGAATTTTGATGTGTATGGGATGCTGATGCTTGTTATGAATTGAGTAATTGAATTAATGAATGAATCTATATGTGTAAATATAAATGTGTGTGTAGACATGAATTTACATGTGTACATATGTAAAATAGTTGTATCTGCTTAGGGGTTAAACAAATTGTATTACTGAATATATGCCTATAAGTACGTATAAGTGCGTATATGCAAATGTGAATATATAGATGTGTTTATAGGTATATGCATGAAGTAATTAAGATGTAGATGTGACTATGCTTAACTTTTCATTGAGGAGGATGTTAACAATAATTGCTGGAAGTGGAATGTGATGTGTTTGATGATTTCAAGTGTGATTCGATTAGATGATAATCCCGCTTATGCCTTGTTTGACACTGGAGCAACCCATTCTTATGTCGCTGAAGACTGGGTGAGACGGAACATGGCTCCAGTGAAGCGTTTGAAATGTGAATATGTGGTAAGTACTCCTTCTGGAGAGGAAATGATAGCAAGTTATCAATTGGAGAATGGTATTGTGGTGATTGAAGGGCGGCAATTGCCAGCTGATTTGGTTATTCTTAATATAAAAGGGTATGATGTTATCCTTGGCATGGATTGGTTGGCCAAGTATAAGGTGCATCTAAATTGTCGGGATAAAGTAGCAGAGTTTTGTCTACCAGATGAGGAAGCATTCAGTTTCAAAGGGAGTATAAGGCGATCAATACCTAAGATCATAGCAGCTAACAAAGCCAAGAAATTATTGAAGAAAGGATGTATGGGATATTTGGCTTCAGTGGTAGATGCACAATTGAAAGAGAAGAGAGTGGAGGATATCCCAGTTGTATGTGAATTCCCAAAAATATTTACTGAAGAATTACCAGGCTTACCCCCAGATAAAAAAGTTGAATTCGGCATTGAGGTAATGCCAGGTACGAAACCTGTATCCAAAGCTCCTTATCATATGGCTCCTGTAGAATTGATGGAGTTGAAAAAGCAGTTGCAGGAATTATTGGATAAGGGTTTCATAAGGCCTAGTATGTCACCTTGGGGTGCACCGGTGTTATTTGTGAAAAAGAAGAATGGTAGTCTACGTTTGTGTATAGATTACCGTGAGTTGAATAAGGTAACCATCAAGAATAAATATCCTTTACCCCGAATTGATGACTTATTTGATCAGTTGAAAGGAGCAGTTGTATTCTCGAAGATTGATCTGCAATCTGGATATCATCAATTGAAGGTGAAGGAGGTTGACATACTAAAGACTGCATTTCGAACCAGGTATGGTCACCTATGGAGGGGGTCAGGAGATTTGGAGTAAAAGGGAAATTGAGTCCTCGTCATATTGGTCCATACCAGATTTAGAGGAGGATTGGAGCCGTGGCATATGAACTTGAGTTACCTACTGAGTTAGCCAATATCCATAATGTATTCCATGTGTCTTCATTGAAGAAATGTGTTAGCGATCCGACAGTTGTCTTAGAACATCTACCAAAAGGACTCCAAGAGAACATGACATATGAGGAGTATCCCATTGCTATTTTGGAAAGGTCCACTAGGCAACTCAGAAACCGAGATATTACATTTATAAAAGTCCTTTGGAATAGTCATACCGAGGCAGAGGCCACATGGGAGAGAGAAGATCATATGAGGACTAAATATCTAGACTTGTTCTAAATAGGTAACTTCTGTTTCACCCTTAGGATATAAATATGTATGGCCTTACTTAAATTCTAAATGTTTTGTAATTTAAGTGTAGGATATTAAAATACAATGAGTTGTACCCGCGTAGTAGTTTGGAGGACGAAACTACTTTAAGGGAAGGAAAATGTGAGGACCTAAACTTAAGCAATAATGTTAAAATTAAAATAATATATATATATATATGTGTGTGTGTGTGTGTGTGTGTGTGTAAAGTAAAATCAATATATATATATATATATATGTATATATATGTTATATGCTAAAAATAAAATAAAATAAATATATATATAAATAATAATAATAATAATAATAATAATAATATGAATTATATGGGCATATATGTATATATATATATATATATATGTAAAAAAAATGAACATAATATATTATATTATATTATAACTAAAAAGAAAATAAATAAAAGAGGAAGGAAAAAAAAAATACATAACAGCAACCTCAATGTCAGAAAAAGTAAGTAATATTATATATATATATATATATATATATTAGAATAGGGAAAGAGAAAAATCAAATCATCAAAAAATTAGAAAAAAAAAAAAAAGAAACCAAAACCCTCTCCGTTTCATCCGAATTTTCTAGGCAAATTGAAGTTGGAATTTCCAACATGCAATCACCAGGATAGGAAGAAGAACAAGATTGAAGTAGGATGCAACAAGAATTTGAAGAAATTGAAGAACAAAAAAATCAAATTAAGTAGGGAGAATTTTGTTTGTTCCTTCGAAGGGGGTAGGGTACATCTGCTGCTAGGCCAAGCTAGGGTTAAGGTTTTGGGTGGGAGAGGATTCCGGCCGACATAGTGGTTGCCGGCGTTGGTGGCCGGAGGCCGGTGAACGGAGCAGCCCTCGGTAACGCCCGAAACTTTCTATTTTTTTTTAAATATCAAATGTTGATGAAAAATTATGATTTTTGGTATTCTGGCATAATTTTGTATGAATATTAATGTGATAATTTTTCCCAAATATGTGATCCTTAAGAAATGCTCTGTTCTGATTGTAAATTAAATTGGAAACTAAATAGGTCAAATAATGTAGTTTTGATTTAATTTTTAGTATACAAGATCCTTATATGATTTATTAGATCACCAAATCAATAATTGTTCAGATTGGAGTCGTTTTCTATTTTTAGTGAATTTTTCAAGCTAATTACCCTGTTCTGGCCGAATTAAATCCTTAGCAAAATTAGAGAATTTGATTTGATTAGTTGAATTTGATGTTCAGTTGAGGTTCATTGAAGCATAATATGATTTTGAGAAGCTTGGGTTAGTCACGAAACAAAAACGGGAGTGTTCGGTGCAAGATTATTATAATTTAGAACCATACGATTCAATATAAAATCATGTCAAAATTTAATTACATTAATATATAATAGAGCGTAGTATACCCGTATGTATATGAATTAGAAATTGTAGGGAAATGGTGGATTATACGAGGTTAGGATGGAATTTAAGGGTTTAGAATACTGAATTAACAATTTAGGGTTCAATAGAGCGAATGAGGTAACATTGATTGGTATACTGATGATTCAGGTATTTCTATTGAGTAAGGAGGACAAAGGAACTTGGCTGGTGCGACTGTTTGGATTGGCATATATTGTTTTAGGTGAGTACCCCCTTAACTTTTCTCTTCGGTACAAGTGGTTGATAATGTAGACTACTTGTTGTTAGCTGAAATTACCCTGTACGATCACTTAATGTGATCAATGCAGGAGGATTGTTGAATTATATTTGTTTACTGATGGCTGGTTGTGTGTCATGATATGATTGGATTATGAGAAAAAAAGAAGGGAACATTCTAGAAAATCCTAGAATGAGAGTTGGGTGCGGGATTTGATTATACTATTCCTGATTGTATGTGATGTAATGAACTTAAATTATCGAATGCTTGATGATGGTGATGTAATGCTGGGTTATTTTTACCTTATTAAATGGGGTTTATATGACTGGTTGAATTCATACTATTGTTGTCTTGGTAACGATGAAATATCTAAATGGATAATAAAATGGGAGTTAGGCTATAAGTACCTACTAACCTAAAACACTTAATGTAAGAAAAGCCATGTTCCCTGCCTAGTAAGTTTGTGGTACGACCTTTGAGTCGACCCGGATGGGTTTGAGGCATGGTCGACGGACCGGCCCGGTTTAGTGACCTATGGGGATCTGGTCACCCCTTTTGTTTGTGGCAGGTGAAAGGCGAGCTGAATATTTCCAACTAAAAAGAGTATATAAGGATGTCTTAATTGGTTGAGAAAACATTAAGTTTTGAAAAGTACATGAGGGTAGTTTATCTACCAGTTGACAAGCTTTGCCTAGATTAATTGAAAAATATTTGTGACCTGTGAGTAAACAAGAGTGATTGAAATGGTTTCCAATGAAAAGGTTATGACTTTAGCAAAAATGGAATTACAGGGAAAATATCTCTAAGTAAGATCATGGTGATGTTAAAATGTAATAAATTGAATTAGGTTTCTTACGAGTATAACTTGAGTTGTAAACTTGCTTGCTTGAGTAATCACTTCGAGGTATTTGATAATCTTGTCGATTACTATTATGTGATTTTGTTGTTTGTTTTTATTGGGTTGCTTGATTTTATACTCACTTTGCTTCTTAAGAAGCTGAGGGGTTAGTGTTTTTGCTAACCTCAGGTATAGGTACTGAAGAATAAGTTGTTGGAGACTCGGGTTTTTGGAGAGCGTCAATAGAGGCAAAGAAGCCATTAGTTTCATTTTGGAACCTCTGTTATTTGTAATAAGATCTATAGGTGTTAATCTTCACATTGTAATGTAAATATTTGTGTGTATAAGGTTGGATTTGTAATCTTTTGAGCCACTTAAGGCTACACGATCAATCTAGGCTATGCATAGCCTACTTACCGGGAATGCAGATCCCGATGATATATATATATGATGTATGATGTAACATGAGATTTTAAGTACATGTGTTTAGATATGATGTAGATATGAAATGATAACGCTGTTAGCGCCATTTTACAGGACGTTTATAAAATTTCATACAGGTTGGAGTTACAGGTTCAATATTAGCAGAATTCGCCTTATCTCTAATTCAGAGACGGCATAGCAACCTATCTACAGGTACCAAGGATAGTTATAGGAATTTTGGAACAGGTTCAAGAATCAGACCTAGTAGGTGGGTCACTACAATCAGTCCACTTTTTTTTAAAATAAATAAATAAATAAGAAGTCTCGGATTCAGAATCTAAGGGGGAGATTTTAAAACCTTAATGATTACCAAACAATAATTTTAATCAACAAATTTTTTGTCCATTCCTCATGATGAGCAAATTAAACGTGTAATCACAAAAAGCACACGAAAGGATTTTCTTTTTTCCTTTTTTCTATTTTTTATTTTCTTTTTATTATTGCCTCAAGTGATGATATATGTCATGATAATCTAAAACCAAATACAAAATAATAATAATAATAATAATAATAATAATAAATTTTATATTTTTTTCTTTTGTAGATAATTTATCTCTGTTTTTTAGTAACCACTCCATAAATCGTTCATATACTTGCCAGTTGGGCTCATGTCACCATATTTATCTTTCTATTTATAAAATTTTCTATTTATAAAATTTTAGTATGTTGGTTTATTTTAATTAAGAAAAAAAATTACTAAGTTTATGTTTTTATTCTTTTATATATTTTTTAGAAAATTCCAAAACCATAATTTTAGAATCATCATTTTTTTTTTGGAAAAAAAACCTATAAAATTCTAATATTAAAAAACACCGTTTATGATTTTTTTTAAATTTAAGAAAAACCTTTGATGTGGAAAAACAAGTTTTCGTCCATTGGGGGCATCACATGCGAATGAAACACGACTGACAATTTGAGGATTAAAGCAAGTGAAAAAAAAAAAAAAAAAGTTTATTAACATTCTTCATGCAACAAAGTTATTATTCCACAATCTCACACCATTCAGAAATTTAATTTCATGTTGTTGTTAGTTTCATGCAAAGTTGAATTTATTTATTTTTTTAGCCTTTTTCATTATGAATCATGAAAAAACACCCAAAGCATCAACAAATCAAAACATGCAAATTATTTATTTTCATATTTTCTTGAAATTTTAGAAAGTTTTTAGAATTTTTCTGGTAAAATTGCAAATATAGATTAATAGGGACTTACTTTGTGCACGTAAATCGAGACACTTTGGTGATGGGTGGTGCTAGGTGGTGCGTCAGCAAGAATCTCCTCGGCGTAGGGTATAAAAGCCCTCAGTCAGTTTGAAGATTTGAACTTCGGTGATGCTCCTCCAATTAAACTTGCCATAGTTCAAATATGAACTATGAACCCTAATTCTTTCAATATTTAATTTTCCTTGATTTGTCTATGAAATTCCAAAACCAAGAGAGGGTTTCTTCAATTTAAGTGCAGAGAAAGTGCTTCAAAGGTTTAATTTTGATCAATTTGATCAAGGTAATTTCTAGAAAAAGAACCCATAATTTATGGGTTCATGAGTTTAAAATTAGAGAGTTCGATTTCATAAAATTTTAATTAATTTGATCAAGGTAATTTCTAGAAAAAGAACCCATAGTTTATGGGTTCATGGGTTTAAAATTAGAGAGTCCGATTTCATAAAATTTTAATTAATTTGATTGAGGTAATTTCTAGAGAAAGAACCCATAGTTTACGGGTTCATGAGTTTAAGATTAGAGAGTTCAATTTCATAAGATGTTTGTGAGATTTGGTTTAAATTAATATGAATTCTTGCTCTGTATTGATAGGTGAGTTGATTGAGCATGAATCTAGGTAGTAATCTTGCAAAATGTAAAATTCATTTGGCCTAAATTGAGCTTATCTTAGTTCATTCCTTTTTTTTTTTCTAATTTTGATTAAATTTTAATGCAATTTCGAGTAATTGAAGCTTCAAATTAATTCTAGAGTGTCTCATTGCTAATTTTGCATGACCAATTGGATTAAGAACGTGATCGATATGGGCTCGAGTGAAACTAAGGTGGGGTTACAACAGAACTTAATTAGCGGTTTGGTATGATCACAAATGATATACATTCCTTCCCCTTTTGCTTGGGACAATAATTGGCTAAACTCCCTTAGTTTTCTGAAAAGTTGATTTTCCTTGATATGCAATAAATAAGTTTAGTACTATATTAAGGATTAATTTTTTAAATTAATTTGATTTAATAGAATTATGATCATGGGTTTATTAGTGGTCTGCCTTATAACTGGTTTTTTTTTTTTTTTTTTTAGTGCATTAGGAATATCATTCCACCTTTTGATTTAATTCATATCTAATGTTTTGTTTGCTTGTATGAATGCCCCTCCTAATGATGGTCTTTGATCGAGCAATAGTCGACATATGCATGCTTGTAACCAGTAGGGTAATTATGGTAAGGGAAATTCCTCAAAGGAGAATGATGGAAGGATCTTATCACGTGGTTCATATTGCGAATTTGGTTTTCATAAAAATAATGTATTTTGGATAACAATTTATAGTTTAAGGTAACGTTGTTTCCTTAATAGTGTCTTGCTGCATGTTCTTCAAGATTTAATAATGTAAGATTTGTAAAGTACTGAAAACTTTTATCAATTTCAATTTTAAATTAACCTTGTTCCATCTTAAATTAAAAAGGGTTGTTTTTGTTTTCTTTTGGTGTATCAATGTCGTACCTTAAACCTAGTGGGACAATAATGGTAGTAAATCCCAAGGATTATGTACAGCTATCGGAAAGGTATTTGGTGTCTACTTTCTTAGGCAAAAGGTGAAGATTTTAGACAGCCCATTTTGGTTATTGTGTTTACCTCATGCGTAGGTCTAGGTCTATAAAAGTCAAATCTACCATCGATCAGTAATTTTATGTTTTCCACAATTTTAATATTTACGTAACTCAATTAAGACAGAATGTGGTCGACTTTTCATACAAATATTGAGAACTTTTAACATTATATATATAACATGATTTACAACCTTTGCATCACTTTTTAAAATGTGAATATCTTATAGAAGTTAATTTATTTTTGGTTGCATTGTTTATCTTGGAATTATAAAATATAATTTGAAAATTTTGGACAAATTAGGATGATATGTGGTCATACCTTACTTAGTACTTGTTTAGATTATTATTTTTTTTATCCTAATCTTATTTGTAACTTAGTTGCATCTATTTTACATTTAATTTATATTTGTTTAAAACATGATATTTGAAAAATTAATTTATTTATATTTTATCTATTTCTATTTTATAATTACGATGAATGCGGTGATTGGAGTATGGCAATTGGAAAGTGAAAATTTACATACTTTTAAATAAAAATCTAAAAATACATTTTATGCATTAGAAAATGATGGTATTTTTATAAAAATGAATAAAGAAAATAATAGATAAATTTAAATTTATAGGTATTTGTTAAGTATTTACTTTTAAAATGCATAAGAGATTTTCATTTAGCACATACTTAATTTTGTTTTTATTATTCTACATGCTTATGTTTAAATTGTTTATCCAATATCCATGCCTATTTTAAATCTTTTTCATAATTTAAATTAAATAATAATTATAAAAAAATTTATACATATTTTTTACATACAATTATTTTTGTAATTGTAGAGCAGGTGCATCGTTTACTAGTTTACTTTTATAGAATAGGAGTGACATATCTATACTTATATTTCCATCATTTTTATTTCTTATTCTTATCTCATTTATGTATAAAATAAAAAGCCCCGCAAAAAGGATTTTTCTGTTTTCTCCGTCGATACTCTATTACCTGTTTTTGCTTAAACCTCTTTACAATTTCAAAGTTAGGAATCTATCATTATTTTTATAGCAAGTACGGTCTTTCTTTTAATTATTTCACATTATTATTGTGGACATTTTTTTAGATGAAATAGAATTCAACTGGTTTTTCATCATTTAGAAAAAATTCTCATTATTAGCAATCATGGTACATATGGTTCTGAAACTGCGCCTTATTGTTTGGTTTGGTTGGAGGGGTGAGTCTAATCAAACCGTACCAATTTTTAGTTGATGATGTGAGGTAATCCATGGTGGTTGCTACGCATTGATCTGTAGTGTTTAACTACTTAATAACAATTCAATTATTACTAAAGTCTTTATGGCTCAATATTATAAATATTGGTCTAGACATTAGTTATGAGCTAGATTGAACTGGCAACTCGACATGAATCAATCTATCAATTCATGAATCGTGAATCGGTCGAAATTAGACCCGTTGGTTAAGTAGGTCCAAGCAAATTCACATGAGAATCTTTTAATTTGATGGATTTACATGATGAGTTGACAAAATCTAAGCAAAAAAAAAAATAAAATAAGAAATTTAGAATTGATTCACAAGCCTAATCAGCTCAAAATCGAAGGATTCTGGACTTGTCTAGATTCTTTTTTTTTTTTCTTTTTATTCAAGAATCGACAAGTTGAAACTAGTTTAGGATCGGTATTCGATAAAATGGATCATATTTGAATTCTTATCATTGATCGTAACCATCTTTAAATGAAAAAAAAAAAAAAACAATCAAGTGCTAATTGAAAATAAAGAATGATCCTGCGATAAATTGCTAGTTTTAGGTGTGAATATTGTATTATGATAAAGGCTAAAGATTTCTAAGGAACAAAAAAACAAAAAAATGTTCGACGATAGGTGGGCCCTTTTTTATTATTTATTTTTTTCCCAATCCCACGGTGCAAATTTGCCGTCTAGCTAAAAGTCCGTGTCGAAAGTATGAGTGAATTACTGGGAGGACTTCTGAGCTCCTATGCACTGTTCATGTCCGCGTACGACGAATAGGAGACTTGCTTCATGGGTTCCCTGTATGTAGACTTTTACGTAGCTTTAGGTTTTTTTATCCCTCAAATAGTCCGTTACGTAGCTGTACTTTAATGAAGTTGTAATAGATATTCGATCATTTATCAATCATTGAATGCATGGAGGTTAGGAATTTCACCTTGATTCTCAAAACGTAGGTGTGTATATATATATATATATACCTTGTGAGTTATAGGGTAAGCATTGTGAAAACCAATAATTTAGATATATATATATATATATAGGCCTAGCTTATCTAGTAAAAAAAAAACCAATAATTTAGAGATATATATATATATAGGCCTAGCTTATCTAGTAAAAAAAACTAATAATTTAGATATATATATATATATATTGGTTTGCTATGTACAGGCCTAGCTTATCTAGTAAAAAAAAAAAAAAAGATTCCCTCTTTGTGTTTCACAATAAGCAATAGGGCATGGCCGCACCGGCGGAAAAAAATAACAGAGAGAAAGAGAGTGAGAGAGAGAGAGAGAGAGAACTACGAATAATGATGAAAACAGAGAAAACGCACGAAGGAAGAAAATGTAAACGCAAGAAGGAAGAAACGGCATTGTCTTATTTTCTTCTATTTTGGTCAATATAAACATGCACTCATGCCCTTGCCCATATACCAGCCAAAATGCTAGTCATCATCGACAAGCCAGTATACGTATATCCCATAATTTCAACCGCCCATGTGCGAACGTGATACTCCACACCCTTTAAACCATGTCATTGCATGTGGCACCACTTTGGTAAGAACCTGTACGTTGAAGATTGATGGAATGTGCGGTGGGCAACTCGACCAACAACGAAACAATACGTGGGTCAAGACAAGACTGACAGATACTAAGGTTTGAAAAAAATATAATTAACAACCTATTTCTCCAATGATCCTTCTCGTAAAATTGACTAACACAGGGGATTATTACTTCCGGTAGACATGCCCCCAAATTTTGATGACTGATGTTCCCTTGGGAATGTTCATGTTATTTTTGAAATTGTCCTAAATGTACTTAGAAAGAAATAAAAAAAAAAAAGAGTACCTTTTGGTGTTTTGATTAAAGCATGGACAAAACATGGATAAAGAAAATAAGCGATCTAACACTACTCCCCTAAAGGGCCAAAGTCAACCAGAAAGCATTGTACTGAGTTGTATGGATTTATGCTAGCTTTTCTCATCTGTGTTTCCTTGATAACTAAATAATTTTTTTTTATAATTGAGTGTTACAATTTGGAACATTTATAACATAATTTTTCATATGGATCTTTGTTTTTCTCTCCAATGATTTACTTTACTCTCTTACCATCCTCAATACAATATATATATATATATATATATATAACGATATTATGCACAAAATGATGGAGAAGTGAACGGTTGGAAAGATTGAAGTGGAGTGGCTAGAATTGGCGAAGCTCAAGTTTATATGCATGTTGAATATGTCTTGAGCATACATGAGACTCGGATTGAAGAAATGGACGAAGGAAAAGTTAGAGAATATACTAGAGGAGGATGTAGCCAATCTCCATAGGGGAACATCTAACCATCTTTAGGTGGCATGCAATTGTTGACACCCTGAATATATTTAATAGAGCTGTAGTCGAATCGAATGTACCGTGGATGCAATAGCTTTCCATTTGTGCTTTGTTAGTACCCAATTAACGCATCATGTTTTAAGGTTTAACATCTTCTGTAGCAATATATATATATTTAAAGCATTGAGCAATGTAAGAGAAATTTATCTAAATCCTAAGAAACTATTGTAGTGTCACTTGAAATGGTCCTAAGAAATGTCATATCATGCTATCACACTTGGGGTTCTATTTATATTCTTACTTGTATTTTTTTTCTCCTCTATTATTTGGTTTTCCTCCACATTAAATTCGTTGCATGTTCTCCCTTTACTTTTAGTTGTCTGTCTATTGGCCAATTGTATTTTATGTTAAAATAGTTCTGGACTAGACCTTTGGAAAAATGGTATGATAACTGTGCATGTTACAATGGGATTCAAAAGATTCTCAAAATGTACGCGAAAAAGACTAAACAACAAATTTTCTATTGAAATGAACATAGATCCATGCAAGCATGTTTTGACTTTGCCCCCATTCTCCTCTCCCTCTCCCTCTCCCTTACCATCTCAAAATTTTAATGCTATAAATAAGCTGAACTATTCGCGAACTATTCAAGCTTAACTTGGCTCAAGCTTAATTAATAAGTAAGTTGAGTTTAAGCTTAAAGTAATACTCGTTTATTTAAATGAACTGAATTCAAGCTCCTATTTTGACTTATGATCTAACTTGAAAGTAAGCTCATTTTTATTATTAAAGAGCTAATTCAAGAACAAGTGTGTTTATATTATTAATAAGTTGGCTTGCATATTAGCTTACGAAGAGACTTGTTTATATTATTATTAAGCTGACTCATGAATAAGCTCACTAACAAGCTCATGAGTAGGTTCATGAGTAGGTTCTTGTTTATATTATAATAAGTTAGGTTGCAAATAGGCTTAAAAGTAGGCTTGTGAATCAATATATCATATTAAAAACCATATTATATAAAAAATGTAACATAAGATGGGACTTCTATGATTGAATCATTTAAAACCCATATTTTGAACTCCCCATTTTTTTTATTGCCTTCATATTAAGGAGTAGTAGATTTTTGAAATATATTATGCTTGGATAATGAATGATTTTATATAGATGCAACAATTTATTATTATCTTACAAATTTATTTGAAATAATAAAAATTTAAATTAATTTCAATAAAAAAAGATAAATTTTGAAGTTTTAAATTAATTTTAAGTTTTAATTTAAATTGAAACTCATTCTTTACCCTTTTATCTAAACAAGCTCAAGCCTAAACTTGTCTAGACTCATTTATCTAAATGAGCTTGAACTTAAACTCAAGCTCATTCAAACTCTTTAATAAGTTTAAGCTCAAGCTCATTTATATAAACGAATCAATATCGAGTTTCGAATTCCTTAACAAACTCAAACTTATAATTTCTTGACTCAATAAAAACTTGGCTCAATTCGAGCTTGATAATTTTTGTAATAAGCTACGTTCAAGCCTTTAAAAGCTCAATTTGGTTTATTTGCGATCCTACTCAAAACCAAAAATAAAATAAAGAATAGATTTGATAAGACACCAACCACAAATAATTTGTATTTCGCAAGATGGTATTAGGTAACCCAAAAGTTGTATTGAATCAAGAATTTGTAGACATTCGAGTAGAAAGTGTTACAAACAAAAGACTTCTTCTCTCTTTATCTTTCCCTTTGGAAAGACGAATCTCTCCCCATTTTACCATAGATATAACCTACTTTTACTTAAAAGTCCTCACCACTCTACTTGACCGGTGACAAATACATAATTATCCCAATAATGCCTCACTTTATTGACAATAGGTGTATATATTTTTCTAGTCATTTCGTGTTGTCCCCGACGTAGAGACTAAGTATATATATATAATAATACAATACTACAAAAATTAAAGTTCATGTCCAAAGTGTCTCCCAAGCAGAAGGGCTTAGGCAATTGTCGTCCAAGAAGCAGGTAGTGTCCATTAACTGATGTTGGTGCTGCGAAGAGGTTGTTTCTGGAGAGTGTGTCATTTCCATGCAAAAAAGGGCCATTACATTAGCTTGCTGGAGTTGCATGCTAACGAGCTCTGCTTGAGCTTTGGCTAATTGAGCTTGGAGGTCACTGACTTGTTTCTGGAGGTGGCAAATGGCCCCGGTGCAGCCGTAAACCGGATCTCGGAGCCGGGCATTGGCTTCGTAGACCATGCTGCTTACTGCATCTGCTCTTTGGGACTCTGGTAGATCCTGGAAATGATGACAGAGATGACGTAATTACAAGAGAAAAAATTGTAAATACATCCTAAAGATTATAAATTAATTATGTGCAGATAGATATAGTAAATACACCCAAAAGTGAAAATGACTATTTCTTTTGCATTCCACTAGCAATGTGAAACATATGCGCGTCTTATTTGCTTTTCCAGTGGACGATCCAAGATTTTGAAGCAACACTTTGACAATTTATTCCACCAAATACGTTAGTGACGGAAATTGCAGAAAATGACCACAAGAAAATGAAAAAGAAAATATAATAAAATCAGTAAAGTTCGCCCGCCATTTGAATATTAGATGCCTACTTTTATTTTTTTACTTTATTTTTCTTTTGACTATTGTACATGTACATTTTTTCTTTAATTTGCACTTTTCAGTTGCTGAAATGTACACCATTCACGTCCATTCAATTTTAAAAAAAAAAATCTACATCAAAGAATTGAAATAATACCGTTAAATTTTTACTATAAAATATATCTCCATGCATTTATTAAATGGTATGTCAAATTGACTCACAACTACATGTGTAAACGTAGTATAAAAACAGGGGGGAAAAAAAAAGGAAAAAAGGGCTCCATGCAAAGCAAGAATGTCTATAATAGCAGCACGAATAAAAGTCCAAGTTAGTTAGGTTCACATAGAAAATTAATTAAACCTAACGTAACGATAAATCATTAAAAATACCTGTAAAAACTTGATAATGTTGCTAGCACCAAACACCCGATGTGCAATGGTGAACTTATGAGGCTCGGTTGGTGGGAAATAAGGAGCTAGGACACACTTATCCACGCACCGGCGGCGGAGAATCTTGCAAGCCGCGCAGGGGCTTAAAACCACCGGCGAAGGAGGAGGGGGAGCGACGGGATGAGGCATCGGGGTCGGCGGAGGGGTGTTTGGTGATAGTTTAGGTGGTGTTGTGGGCGATGAGGAGGAGGAGGAAGATGTTGAGTGAGTGAATTGTTTGGAAATTTGAATTGATTTTGGTAATGTGTACTTCTGAGCGTGTTCCATGTTTGGGTGAGAAAAGGAGGGCATAATATGAATGTATTATTTAGTGGGTGGGAGGGGAAAAAGATATATAAAGTAAATGGGTATGAACTTCCTACTTATGAAGTGGTGTCTCTGGATGGATGGGAGCCAACATATTTATATAGACAGAACTTTATGGAAAAATAAAAAATAATGGTAAATGGTCTCAGCATTTCGTCATTAATATTATGGGTGACGTCACTATTGCTATGGCATCATTTGGCTCCTTATGGACTAGTAAAATTGAATATGACCAATTTGACTTCATGAGTAATGATGCCATTTGCTTATATTTATTTTACTGCATGCAAGATTAGAAATTTTTCTTATTATTATTATTTTTTCTAAATCGATTTCTTTGATGTAGTTGAAAGATAATATTTATTTATGGAATTTATTAGCAGGCAGGCATTGGACTTACGTGGCCATTGAAATAATAAATCCTTGCCATTGGTTTTTTTTTTTTTGGGTGCAATTTTTTTAATATTTATCATTAAAAATATCCAAGAAAAGGGTCGGCAGATCTGCATAAATACATTAGAAAAAAAAATTGAAGTTCTTGAGAAATCATTTTTACTTTCAAAATTTTCATTCCTTTTTATTCCCACAATCACTTCTATAACTATTAAATTTTAAAAGTTGGAACTCCATGTAATTTTCTAGCTTCTAGATCATCCTCCCTCTATATATATATATATAATCTATTTTATTTTCCATCGAATTAGCTTTTCTACAATTTTAGTTATGAATCGGATATATAAACAGCTATTATACAATACGTTAATTGTTTATATATATCTATATGTGTGTCTATATTCTATATATATATATATATATATATAAAATCAATTTTATTTTTTCGTCAAATAATCATTCCACAAGTCAAGCTGTCTCAAATAGAATATTTTCTAGCTTCCAGATCATCTTCCCTATATATAGAGAGAGAGATAATCTATTTTATTTTCCATCAAGTTAACTTTTCTATAATTTTAGTTATGAATTGGGTATATAAACAGCTATTATACAATACATTAATTATATATATATATATATATATATATATATATATATATATATTTCCGTCAAATTATCATTCCACTACTCAAGCTATCTCAAATAGAATATCTCTTCATCAAAAGGGCGAAAAAAAATCTATTCTCTACTTGATGTGTCACCTCGATCCCATAAGCGTGTACATACATCATTCACATTAATGCAAGCAGCCTATCATGATGCACAATATGGCAAAGGGACATAGGTTAGCTCATCTTGATTTTCATCAAAGAACATCCGTCCATCAACGAAACATTGGCCTACCTAAATTGAGACCGTATAAGACTCCCTCCAACTAGACTTAAACTCATTGCAAAACTCTTTGGGTACAAATTTCTTGGTTTTTCGAACCTAAAAGACAACCTAATTGAGAATGAGACGGAACAAGTTTCAACGTTGATTGCACTGTACTAGCCTCATTGTTGGTCCTTTGACTTTCATTTGTTGATAAACCGACGTAGGTTACTTAATTGAATAAGTAGAGACATGAGGATCTTTGGGTGTTTTTGTGCAACAGCCCCTGAGAATAAATTAAAACCAATGCTCATCTTGTAACAAGAAGAGAGCCTATTTTAAGGGTATATTCTTAAATATAATATTTTTTTTAATATTATGTAAATATTATACCTAAAAAAATTATTTTGAAAATAAGTTGTAAAAATTGGAACCAGCCCAAAATCACCTAGTTAAGGGCCTGTGGGAGGAGGAATCGGAACCAACTCGGGTGGCGAGGAGAGAAGGCCAGGCCGGTTTCCTTGAACCAATGGTTCACAAGCTGGTTTAAGCCTTAAATAGGCCTTAGGAGGGTTTTTTATTTTATTTTGTATTAATTTTTTTTCATTCCCTTTTTTATTACATATTTTTTAGGATTATTTGGTATTTATTCATGTGTATTTTTTTAGTAGGTTTGGGTTTTTTCCTTAAATTTATAAACATTGATATTTAATCTACCATCTCTTGGGGGAATATATGATATTTTGGAATTAATTGGTAGCATAACCCTGCACACGAGGCGAAGATGCCAGCCTTAAATTTTATTGATTGAATAAAATTATTACAGAAAAAAAAGTGAGACATTTGGCGTTACCTCTTATATATGATAATAAGTCTATAAGTAAATAACAAAAATAAATAAGGGAATATTACTCCACTTGCAAAATATGTCTAACCTAGTGTGAAAAATAAATAAGGTCGTACTACTACCTTTACAAAATTATTTAGCTTACTTGATATCAAGATCCAAATCAGTAGAACTTCCACTCAACAGGACGAAATCATTGAAGTATTCATCTTTTTCACTAAACATCCGATATGACCCTTATGTGCGACTCCTTACCTTTGTTCAATCCTTCACGCAAGTCAACGCCTCAACATTGACAGGTGATACTCTTAATCCTCATTAGGACAAGATAAGGCCCGCTGTGCTAAATGCCTATTTAACAGCTACCGTTGATGCGAGAGCAGCCAAAACCTAGCGAGCCATTCAATAGAGTATCGAATACATCTTCCTATGCCTCCTCCAACAGTCGAGGATGTTGAAATCCATGATACTGTTATCACCAAATTCGAAGTGTGTATTGAAGTAATCGTCAAGTTTAGTGTACTCGATTGACCCGGAAGAGTGCCGGTTCAACTTTTACAACACCAATCGTTGCACAATGAAGGTAGGATCATGCGTGGTACCATATGAACCAAGGGACAGTAAGGACGTTTGGGACACTTGACCACTGAATGCAATGGAAAAGTTAGAATATAATTCTTCTGTTACTTGAACTGCTCGGCGTTGTTCTTGTGCCACGATCACGGCATAAGTGTCTTTCGTGTCAAAGAATGTGTCAACAATTGAATAATACAAATTATAATACTCTAATAACATGTCTTTTTTATACCGTGGATCTAAAATAGAAACAACTAAATAAATTACTAGAATTTTTCTATAACACTATAACCATTTTACAGCCATATCATTTATAGTCACCTATAGAAAAGGGTCAAATCGAGCATTGAGTAGCACTGACAGTATATTCACCATATTCATAAGGAAAAAATGAACACTAGCTTAATATACTTGCAAAAATGTTATAGTACTGTCATGAAAAACTCTTAAAACATTCAATATTCTACTGCATATTTTCCAATCGTTGGGATGCAGTAGAATGTCTAGGACATTCATGGTAGCAAAAGAATATAATGTATCTTTATAAGCAAATGTACTTTGTAAAAGTCAATACGTAAAATTTCACCCATGCTTAACATCCTTTCTAAATTTTTTTTGTTGCATTCCATTTTCAATACAAAATCTCTACCATACCTTATTTACGAAAGAATGGTCAATTAAAAAACATACTAGTTGTCTTATTAGGAACATTTTAAAATCTAAACAGTTCATACCATCCTTAACATAAAGATTTAAAATGCGGTAAACATATCAAATGTGGAAAAATATCCCACCTAACGTGGGTTAACATAAAGTTTGAAGTTTATCAATGGATACCGTGTTAGCAGCCACGTTGTCAAAACCAATTAAAAAAATATTTTTTTGTCAAACCGTATTCACCTAAAATAATACTTATAATATGGAAAATATTTTGTGCCATATGGCAATCATTAAAAACCCTTAGAGATATTAGTTTTTTTTTTACCTGCCACTTATTGCCTATCCAATGGCATGTAACTCTCATGTATGAATCTTCCTACCATAGATTTGTCTATATATCTACACAAATGGAAACATGCGTCTCAAGATGCATGACTCCATGATAAGTTACACTTTGTTAAGTATTCTGCAAGTAGAACTTCCCACCTATCAGCAAAATAACAAAATAGGTCTCCTCCCTGTAATCCTGTTAACTATGAAATTTGTTGTTGCAATTTATCTATGCTGAACTCCATGGGATGCTTCGCTCGCATGTGCCTATTCAGGATGTCATACTCCTCTCTCTTTTTCCACACATAACTTGATTGGTAGTAGTTACAATAAGCACGATTGTTGTCATCTTCCCCTGTAATTTTACGAAAGTGTTTAATAAAAAAAAATTATTTAAGTGGTGCTGGTAACTTACCCGTAGAACCGGATGATGCACGTAAGTGGCCTAGAATTTCTTCCTTTGCCACTTCTTACACATCGCCCCACCCTTCTCCTCCTACCTCCTCCCTTCTACCTTGTCGTGGCAATAGTTTTCTTTGTCCACCAGAAGGCCTTTCATGAAAGCTTGAGGGTGGCATCATCAAGTTCTCTAGGCATTCATTGGTAAAGTCGTAGATATCATAATCATGCACTTCAAAATATTGTTTGGGTGCTTTTTACACAGATTTTTCCTTATCACCTTTACTAGAATGATCTCTTTTAGAAGAACCTGAACCGTGAAAATAACTTGTCATTTTTTAATATTAGGATAATTATAAAATACTGATATAGGCAGATAAGGTGACAGAATATATTTAACAGTTTGCAAAAAATATAAAAAAAAATCACAAAGTATTGATAGTGTAGAAGATGCAAGCACAACAAATAGAAAATGAGAGCACCCATAATAGAATATAAGACTACAGAAAATTGAAGATAAGAGTAGAAGATAAGAGTGAGTGCAATTTTTTTACATGGATAATTCTACTCGTAAAACTGCACTATGAATTTATGCAACATCTAACAACACATTTAAGTTCTTCTACTCTTTTGCAACGTTCAAATTTAAAATTTTGAACTCGTGCACGTTGCACCCTATTCCTTGCTGCCTGCAACCCTATGAACCTACGCAAATATTTTTTTCAATCGTCCTTCCGCATTTCTCTCTACCTGTCTTCTCTTTTCTTTGTTTTTCTTCCCCAAGGTTGCAGAGTTGCAGCCTTTGACATTAGAAGCAATTGTTATTGTTATTTCCCTTCCTAATTCATGCTTCCTTTGACTTCTTTTTTCTTCCTTTGCTGACAACATCTATTAACCAGCAACTTCAAATATTTTCTTCCTTTTCTGCCTTGCTTCCTTTGCTGACTTTTCTCCCTTCATAATTCTTACTTCTTTTTTTTTTTTTTTGATGTATATGGTGGGCTCAACCCATCGGTTTAATTGGACCTAAACCAGCGGGTTAACGGCCAGTTCAAGGCTTGCAGTTCACTAGGTTGCATAATGCAACCAAACCTTCTAACCGCCGGCCTAGCAATTCCTACCCACCGAACCAATTCCTCAATCATGCCGGTTTAAGGACCTGAACCAATCGAGTCGGTCCGATCCAGTTCACAAGCTAGAACCGGCCCTATCCTTCAGTAAAAAAAAAAAATACACTGAAGGCGTAAGTAGCACCTACGCTTTTAGTGTAATTTGTCTTTTGAAGACATAAACACTATCTGCTCCTTTAGTTAAAAAAAAAAAAATTACATTGAAGGAGTCGATAATCTGTTAAAGGTGTAAATGTTGTCTACATTTTCAGTACAAATTTGTAAAGGCATAGATCAAGTCCACGCCTTCGAAACCTATTTTTAGAATGATTATTTTGGGTATGATATTTGTGAAATATTTAAAAAAAATACTATATTTAAGAGTGTTACCCCTCTATTTTAAGCCCTTAAAATGCGAGTAGCTCCTAATTTCTTTCCATTAGAATGACTTTCTATTCACTACTTTTCTTTTCTTTTTTCTTTTTTTTCTTCAATCCTACTCTCTTAGTTACCAAAATAAGCATAATTTAATAGTATAAATACTGGTGTCTAATAGGATAAATTAGGTTTGGCATACCCTCTCCTCGAAAAACAAAAAAAGTTATAATATAATAGTAATTGGTTTATTCTAAATAGAAAAAAAAAATCATACCCTCTTAGCCTATGTTTATAATGGAGAAAAGAATTAAGAAGAAAGAAAAATGACAATTTTAAGAAATTTTTCTTTGTTTGGATAAGAAAGGGTAGCATATATTTTTCATGCCTTCTAATCTCCAATTTAGAAGGTTAAGGAGGGAAATATGAGTAATTACACAATCAACCCTCAACAAATTTCAAAGATAAATAATAAAAGGACCTATAAGTAATTTTAATGATGAAAACCTTCTTTATATATGTAAAATACTTAAAAATAAAATAAAATAAAATAATGTTTTAAAAAGAGGGGCATTAAGGTAATTAAGAGTTTTAAGAAGATGGCAATTTAGTCTTTTTGACCTTAAACTATATAAGCCCTCATGTAACCCTAATACCACTCTTTTCCTCTTCTTAAAACATTGAATCCTCTGTGTCCTTTAGGAAATCGTAATTATCCTAATTCACAACTCAATGAGGAAGGACTTCCAATTTGATGTACACTCGAAGGTAAGTACCTCTAATCAATTTGGTGTTTTGTATGTTATCTTTCTTAATAGGAAATCGATTAAAGGCATAATGTGGTGTTAAATTAGGCTTTCTGAACATTTCAATTGGATACCAAAGTTTTCGAATCAAACACGTTTCAAGTTGTGGATTCAAATTAAGAGAAGTCTTCCAACTACACTCAAATTCATGAAATTGGGTAGATTATATGTTGGAATTGGAGTGTTCAGTTGATTGGTGAGAGATGGAATGGGAAAAGGGTCAAATGGGGATGAGATTGGAGAGAATGTGAGTTCAAAGTGGAACATGGTCCAAGTATACAGTCATGTACCTAACCATTATGAGAGTGAAGAGAATTTTATGAGATGGGTTGTAAATGGCTAGGTCCACAAGACATGTACTTGCCCATGTTGAAGTACACGACCAAGTACTTGGCCCGTATACTTGAGTATGTTGAGAAAGCTTTTCATACAGTAAGGTATATAGTTATATACACGATCATATTTCTACTCATGCTCTTCTACATGGCTATACACACAGTCGTGTTGTCTAGGAACATTCCTTTCTTTCATATATTTCAATTTTAAGTTAGCATTATTTATGATAAAGTTTGGGGAATGGAAAATAAACAACTAAATCTTAGTTGAGCTACCTATTGAAGCTTAGGTTATGTTTTAAAATAGAATTAAGGATCAATTATTATTTCATGACAAGCTTTGGGGTACTTGATAGTTGCAAACAAGTGAGATTTGAAGTTGTTCTTCTAGGTACGTGTTTATTATGCTTATTGATTGCATTTGTTAATTATCATAAATGAATAAACTTAACGTAAACTTGGTAATTAATTTGTTTGTTTCTTGTGTGTAGCTCAATCTAGAAGCTAGAGGTGGCAAATCTCTAGGGGGCACCCCAATGATCAATATACGGCTTTATCCCTAATAGAGTTCTATACCGAAATGATTTAGGGTAGATTTTAAGGTATTAAGGTTGGAGGTGGCAATTCTCAATACTAGTAGAAAGTTGTAGCTGGAGGTGGCAGTTCTTAACCTTGGGTTAAAATACTTAAAAATATATAATAAATAGTATGGTGGGGTCACAAGTGCCCCTGTGTTGCTTGAGTTAAGTAAATTCTTACTATTCATTTACTATATTACGTGTGTGTAACCTTTATTTCTTGTGGCATGTGCATGTGTTTGGGTAATTACGTATTGGGCTTAGGTTTAATCGTCTTTGTTCTTTCAAGCTGCAAGTGGATATGATGAGTATGCGGAATATGATGAGGCTGAGGACATAAATTATTATCAAGATGAGGTTAATGGAGAATATTATTACTACTACAATGATGAGTAACAGGAGAAATAGAATTACAAGATTATTTGACGCTTTGTTGGAGACTTCTTAAATCATGGACCAAGTAGTAATTTAGTAGTCTTGTTCATGATGGTAATTACCTGAGGTAGTACAATGTGGTCTAACTTTATTTATAATGTGGTTGAAATGACTCACTTGTGAGTTATTTGTTTATATTATTGGAGTTACAATTATTTTAATGTATAGTGGAGTTGAATGGGTTAAAGGATAGGTGTAGTAGGAGCCTTTGTGTATCAATATCCAATAGGGACACATGACTAGTTGTAGCATTCTAAGTTCTGGGGTGTTATAACTTAAGTGGTATCAAAGTCTAGATTTACAATCAATAGAGTATAGAATGATGATCCATAGAGTTTAGGCAAATGATCAATAGGATTAAGTTAGATCAATAAACTTAAGCTATGATCTCTAAAAGATTTAGGTAATAAATCTATGACAATGAGATAGGAAAAGAGTTAGTAAAATTGCGGGTCAATTGTGTTTGTTCAATAATTTATTTTATTTCATATCTTTACTTGCAATTTTCTTTTTAAATGTCTATTTTACTCATATATATATATATATATATATACATATGTGCATGTGTACTATTACTATCATTTTGAACTTTCTTTAACTCCTGGATCTATTTGGTTGCTTCCTCTCAAGTAGAATGCCTCTCAGAAGAATTACAGGACCTAGCTCATCTAATGCTGTACGGGATAAGAATGCTCTAGATGAAAGATACAACATACCAACCCACTCCCCCCCCCCCCCCCCCCCCCCCCCCCCCCCCCCCCCCCCCCCCCCCCCCCCCCCCCCCCCCCCCCCCCTAACCGAACCACCTCAATAGGGAGCTCTAGTTTAGGAAGCTAACATGACTGCCTAGTTGTTGGTGACCATGAATACTCTAGTGGGAATGATAACACAGCAACAATAGCAATAGGTCATGAGACCTACTAAGCCAATAAAGGACCATTTTTGGTTAAATAAGTTTATCGGGCTGATAAAAGAATTCAACCTAAGAGTTAATGACCTAATGGAAGCTAAACACTAGGTAACAAAGATTGAAAAGTCCTTGTTGTATTCAGGGTGCTAAAGGACATGAAGGTGGATTATGTAACCTTCATGCTGAAAAGGTCGATTGTAGATTGTTAGGCCAGTGTTTCTAAGCTAGCAAGAGCACCCCTCGATTGGCAACGATTTAGGGAATTATTCTATGAGAAATATTTCTTTAGCAGTATTAGAAATAGGATGGAGGCAACATATTATAACTGTTAGTAGGGTAACTAGACTATAGAGGAGTATAAAGTAAAGTTAAACCGTTTGATCAAATTCTTGCCTAAAGTAGTCCATACAAATGATGCCTTTAGGGCTAGAAGATTTGTAAGAGATTTAGAGCCTAACCTCCAACATGAGGTAGGGTCCTTTTAGCTACTCACTTATGCAAAGGCTGTTAACAAAGCAAAATTCATGATGTAAAGTCAAAAAAGAACAAAAGAGTAGCTATCCCATGGGTCAAGAATTGCTTTGAGGAAAAGACCTGCCTCGAGTGCTGCATGTTTAGAGAAAGGAAAGAGAGCAATATGTATATCAAGCCAAACATGTAGCCTTTATTCTTAAGCTTATTCAAGCTAGGTCAATACCTCTAGCTTTGTCTCCACCATCACTAATAAGGTTAGGAAGAATATGTCCCAAGTGTTTAGGACCACATAATCTGCATCAGTGCAGTTGGCCAAAGGGGGCTTGCTTCTCTTGTGGCAAGATAGGGAATTCTAATAGAAACTATACAACAAAAGCCATTCACTAGACTTTGTGGTACAACTACAAACAAAGGGGTCACAAGGCCTTTGAGTGTGGAACCATAAGTGGCTAAGTAGCTATAGTACCTCAACCAATATAGACACCACAAGCAATATAACCCTAAGGGCAAGTATAAATAGGCAGACCCCATAGTACTGATCTTAGGTAAAGAGCTCTAGCACATGTATTTGCCCTTCAATAATAGCAAAATTAGGACCCTTCAGGTCAGTATACAGTGGCAGGTATGCTCCTAGTACATAATACTAGTGCATATGTATTACTGGATACTAGTGCGACACATTCTTATATATTTGAAGTGCTTGTAAATATGCATGAACCGATACCTCAAAGTTTGGAGAATCCCTTAAATGTGAGTACTCCATTTGGAGTAGGAAGTGAATTAGGGAAAATATGTAGAAATGGCAAAATTGAGATCTAAAGGCAGGTGATGCCTACTGATTTGTTTGTTTTAGATATGCTTGATTTTGATGTTATTCTAGAAGTGAATTGGTTGTCAAAATTTTATACCACCATAGACTATTATAACTTAATGGTTTATTTCACTCCCCTTGATGAAGATCCAATTAATCTTAAATTAGAAGTGTAAAGACATATGGTTCTACTAACATATGAGTTGTGGGGTAGGAGTAGATTGGCTACTATAACAGTAGAAGCCAGTAATGAGGTGAAGCTTGAAGGGGTGCTAATAGTAAACATATATATTGATGTATTTTCTTATGACTTACTAGGGCTACCACTAGATAAAGAAATTGGGTTCTGCGTAGATTTGGTGTCGAGCACAGCTCTTATATCTAAGGCTCCATATAGGATGGCCCCTATAGAGCTAGCAAAATTGAAGGTTCAAATATATGAGTTATTAGATAAGAAATTCATCAAGCCTAGTGTGTTAACTTAGGGTGCCCTAATCCTGTTTGTGAAAAAGAAAGATGGTAGCATGAGAATGTGCATTGATTACATAGAGTAGAATAAAATCACTATCAAAAACAAATATTTGCTTCCTAAGATAGATGACCTCTTTGATCAATTATAAGGAGCTTAGGTATTTTCAAAAATTGACTTGAGTTGGGTTACCACCAATTGAAGATAAAGGAAGGAGATATCCAAAAGACTATATTCAGAACCTAATATAGGCATTATGAATTCTTAGTAATACTCTTTGTTCTAACGAATGCTCCAGCTGCCTTCACAGACTTAATGAATAGGGTGTTCAAGAACTTGCTAAATCAATTTGTAGTGGTATTCATTGATGACATCCTAATATATTCAAAAAGTAAAGAAGAACATAAAAAACACTTGGGTGATGTATTGGAGAGATTACAAGCGAAGAAGTTCTATACAAAATTTAAGAAATGTGAATTTTGACTGAAGCGAGTTTCTTTTCTAAGGCACATGGTAAATAAGGATGGTATTGTGGTAGATCTCGAGAAAGTAAAGGCAGTAGTAGATTAGTTAAGACTTAAGACACTAATTGAAATTAGGAGCCTTTTGAAATTAACAGGTTATTACTAGTGTTTTGTGAAGGGTTTTTTTAAAATAGCCACATTATTGACTAGATTAACTTAGAAGAGAGTGGGGTATGAATGGGATAACCAGTGTGAAGACAATTTTATGAAGTTGAAAGAGAAAATGATCTCAACACCAGTCTTGGCTTTACTAAAAAGTGGAAAGGAGTGGAAAGGAATATACAATATTTAATTATGCTTCTAACCAAGGCTTAGGGTGTATTTTTATGCAAAATAGAAGGGTTATTGCTTGTGCTTCTCACTAACTAAAGCCTTATAAAAGGAACTATCCTACCCATGATTTGAAGTTAGCAATGGTAGTTTTAGCATTGAATCTTTGGAGACACTATCTATATGAAGAAAAATGGAAGGCATATACAAATCACAAAAGCTTAAAGTACCTCTTCACTCAAAAAGATTTAAATACGAGACAAAAGAGATGGCTAGAATCAATTAAAGACTATGACTTGGAAATATAGTATCATTCAAGACAAGCAAATGTAGTAGCAGATGTTCTCAGCAAAAAGAGGCACGGTAACTTAGCTACATTACTTACTTCGTAGAAGCTATTACTTGAAGAAATGCGAATCTTGGAATTAGAGGTGGTTAACTAAGAGGTAAGGGCAAGACTCACCAGTTTGGGCATTCAGCTAACCATAGTGGATAAAATTAAAGAAACTCAGCTAGAATATAAAGATACGTTAGAAATTAAGCATAGAATGGATTAAGGAAAGGCATTTGAATTCAAGATCAATCAGGAATGAGTTTTATGGTATGGGACCAAGTTATGTGTACCAAAGATAGTAGAATTGAAGAATGAAATCTTAAGAGAAGTACATTACTCTAGATACTTAATTCATTTTGGGAGTATTAAGATGTATAAAGATTTAAAGGCCTATTACTAGTGGAAGAATATGAAATAAGAGATAGCAGACTTTGTTTCTAAGTGTTTGAGATGCCAATAGATTAAAATAGAATATTAAAAGTTAGTAGGAGAACTATAAACTTTACCCATATTAGAATGGAAGTGGGAATATGTAACTCTGGATTTCGTTATTGCATTTCCTAAAACCAAAGAAAAGCATGATACTGTATGGGTAGTAGTTGATAAATTGACTAAATCCACACATTTTATACCCATCAATATCCATTGTACCCTAAGTAAGCTGACATGGTTATACATTAAGAAAATAATAAAACTTCATAGAGTCCTAGTGACAATTGCTTCTAATTGAAATACTAAATCTATAAGTAGATTTTGGAGGAGCTTACATAGAGCTCTAGGTGCCAAGTTGTAATTTAGCATAACCTTCTATCCTTAGAAAAACGAGAGGTCAGAGTGAACTATACAAATTTTGAAAGATATGTTAAGGGCTTATGTTTTGCATTTTGGAGCAAATTGGGATGAACACCTACCTCTAGTAGAATTTGTCTACAATAATAGTTACCAAGCAACAATTTAGGTAGCACCTTTGCACTGGGAAGAGGTAGGAAAAAGAATAGGTGTTTAGACCTGAATTGGTATAAGAAGCTATGGATAAGGTGAAGTTAATTAGATAGAGAATGCTATCAGTTTAGAGTTGCTAGAAGAGTTATGATGATAGGAGGCGACAACCTCTGGAATTCAAAGTTGGGGATTATTTTTTGTTGAGGATATCACCAACTAATGGTGTTGTCAAATTCAGTCTAAGAGGAAAATTAAATCCTCAATATGTTGGTCCTTTTTGAGGTTTTGGAGAATATTGGTAATGCAGCTTATAGGTTAGCTTTACTACCTTGCTTAGCGAGAGTGTATGATGTTTTTCATGTATCTATGTTATGAAAGTTTTTTACTAAACCAGAACCAATTCACGGCACTTGAATCTTTAGACGTGCAACTGAATCTCACCACAGTGGAACGACCTATCCTCATTATAAACACTAAGAAGTAGACATTGAGACAAAGGTTAATCCCCTATATCAAGGTATAATGGAGTAACTAGATAGAATGGGAAGTAACTTGAGAACTAAAAGAGAAGATACGAAGAAAATATCTAGATGTCTTCCCAAATTAAGGTGACTTTCGAGGATAAAAGTTTTTATGAAAGAAGAAAATGTAAAATGCTAAAAAATAAAATAAAATAAAATAAAATTTTTAAAGGGGGAGTATTAAGGTAATTATAAGTTTTAAGAAGAGGGCAATTTAGTCTTTTTGACCTCAAACTATATAAGCCCTCACATAACTCTAATGCTACTTTTTTCTTCTTCCTAAAATGTGAAATCCTTTGTATCCTTTAAGAAATCTTGATTATCCTAATTCACAACTCAACAAAGAAAGGCTTCCAATTTGACATACACTCGAAGGTAAGTACTTCTAATCAATTTAGTATTTTGTATGTTATCTTTCTTAATGGGAAATCGATTAAAGGCGTAGCATGGTATTAAATTAGGGTTTCTATACATTTTAATTGGATACCAAAGTTGCCGGATCAAACACATTTCGAATTATGTATTCAAATTGAAATAAGTAAGTATTCCAACCACACTCAAATTGATGCAATTAGGTAATTATATATTAGATATGAAGTGTTCAATTAATTGGTGAGAGATGGGACAGAGAAAGGGTCAAATAGGGATGAGATTAGAGAGATTACAAGTTCAGAGTGGTACATGATCAAGATACTCGGTCATGTACCTGACTGTGATGAGAGTAAAGAGAATTTTGTGAGATGGGTTATATGCAGCCAGGTACATGGACATGTCCTTACCCATGTTGAAGTACATGGCCAAGTACACAGCTAGTGTACTTGAACATGTTGAGAAGGCTTTTCGTACATTAAGATACACGGCCATCTTCCTATTCGTATTCTTCTACATGGTCATGCACACAATTATGTTATGCGGGAACACTCATTTCTTCTTTCTATTTCAGTGTATTTCAATTCTAGGCCAGCATTATTTACAATAAAGCTTGGGGAAAGGAAAATAAACAACTAAATCTTAGTTGAGTGACCTAGTGAAGTTTAGGCCATGTTGTAGAATAGAAGTAAGGATCAATTGTTATTTCATGACAGGTTGTGAGTTACTTAATAATTACAAACAAGTAGGATCTAAAACTATTCTTTAAGGTATGTATTTATCATGCTTATTGATTGTGCTTGTTAATTATAGTAAATGAATGAACTTAGCGTAAACTTGGTAATTGACTTGCTTGTTACTTGTGTGTGACTCATCTTAGGAGCCAAAGGTGGTAAATCCATAAAGGGTACCCTAATGATTAGTATACGGCGTTATACTTAGTAGAGTTCTATACCGAGATGATTTAAGGTAAATTTTAGAGGCATTGAGGCCGAAGGTGGCAATTCTCAATACTAATAGAAAGTTGAGGCCAGAGGTAGCAATTCCTTACTTAGGGTTAAAATGCTTAAAAATATATAATAAATAATGTGATGAAGTCATTAGTGCTCATATGTTGCTCGATGTTTAACTAAAAGCGAGTTAAGTGAATGACTGTTATTTATTTACTGCATTACGTGTGTGTAACCTATATTTGTTGTAGCATGCGCATGTGTTTGAATAATCACATACTGGACTTAAGCTCAACCCTCTTCTTTTTCAACTATAGGTAAATATGACAAGTATGCAAAATATGATGAGGTTGGAGACGTAAATTATTATTATTATCAAGATGAGGTTAATGAAGGATATTATTACTACTATGATGATGAGTTGCAAGAAGAAATAGAATTAGAAGATTATTTGAGGATTTGTCAAAGACTTCCTAAATCAATTTACTTTAGTACTTTGAACCCAATAGTAATTTAGTAGTCTTGCTCATGATAGTAGTCACTTGAGGTGATACAATGTAGTTTAATTTTATTTATAATGTAGTTGAAATGACTCACCTATGAGTCATTTGTTTATATTATTAAAATTACAATTATTTTAATATATAGTGAAGTTAAATAGATTGAAAGATAAGTATAGTAGAAATCTTTGTGTATCACTATCTAGTAAGGATATAACGGGTTGTAGCGTTTTAAGTTTCAAGGCATTACAATATATATTCATTTCCCTTTCCATTCTTTGTTATCAAAAAGAAAAAAAAAACAAAAAAACAAACAAAAGAGTTTATATTTTCTAATGACACCAACACCATTAAATAATGCTAATGTAGGTTCATGAGAAAACTACATAAGGCAAACCAAGAGGAGATTCGTGTTTTGATAAGGTGAAGCTACTCCACTTTAGGTTCAACAAACTTAGTAGCTAGGAAGTAATCAAAACAAACACGATTATCATTGCCCTAATATAGCTCGTATTAATTAGGTTTACGCAATGTTGTCAAAATTCGAGTAAAATCATAAAATCGTCCGAATTTACATTTTTACTTTATTATCCTAATTAACTCGGTCACAAACTCGATTTGGAGTAAAATCGGGTAGAATCATGAGTCGACTCAGTGAACTAGGAGAAATCGCAAGTTTAGAGACGTTTCTACGGATTTTGGCATTCTACTCTTCTCCTTTAACTACTATAGTGTTTTATGTTATACTGCTGCAGCTGTAGTGAAATCGTCTAAGTTTGGAATTGTGTTCTAGCCGGTGTCACGTTCGTGTGCCGTTGGTCACTACTCGTCAATGGAATTGCATTCTGGCTTATGTCCTTTATATTCTGGTTGGAATCGCGTTGTAGTCGTTGTTTGTTTCTATTCGCATTCTAGCTCATCGGTGGACTCCGTCATTTCTGTTCGTTTTTGTTGTTTCTGCTCAATGGCCTGATCTCGTCTTTGTTCATTTTTGTTCAATGCTTTATTCAGTGAACTCTATCATTTCTATTTTTTTCTATTGTTTCTACTCAACTGTCTAATCGCGTTCTGGCAGGAATAGCGTTGTGGTCGCTATTCATTTCTATCCGCATTCTGGCTCATCGGTGAACTCTACAGTGTCTCTTGTCTCTATTTGCATTCTAGTTCGTCGGTGTCTATCTAGTTTGTCGATGATATATATATATATATATGCTCGACTTTCTCTACACGCTTAGGAATCCAAGACTTTCAAACAACTCTTCATAACTAGCACAGTTCCTTATCATTTTTTTTAATACTATAAATAGCTTTAAGATCGACATGCTTCCACTTCCACAAATTAGGTGCTTTTGTGTTTTAACTAAATCATGGAATATGAATGGGAAGCAATTTCTCATAAGGGTCCTAATAATGTCCTACTCAATATATAAAAGTTGCTTCTTCTTATAACGATTTAAAAGTTGAAAAAATGGTTTTGTACGACCAAAAAACCTAATGGATTTATTAGTGTACTTTTCTAAGTTTATTATACTTAATGTTTTTTTTATTTCTTTCATTACATTTTTTTGTCATTTTTTATTATAATTTTTTATCAAAGATACAATGATCATGTAGAGGGTTGAATGTATGGTTTTAAAATTTAAAGATATAAATGCTCTATTTTAAAGATAAAATATGTTAACTTTATATGAAATAGACAAAAAAGATTGTAATCGCGTGTGTTATCTAGCATTTTTTTTTTTTTAGTTATTGTCTATAACTTGGTTTTATACTTACAAGATAGTCATTATATTTATATTAGTTTGAAGAGATTAAGGAGGTAGTTTTATGATAGTCTTCTAAAACAACATAATGCTTAGCAGTTTCTAAAGGTGTTAATTAAATTATGATTTTTACAATTTCTAAAGGTTTTAATTAAATTATGATTTTTATTGCGACTTATGACCAAAATATATGCTGAATTTCCTTATTTCTATTATTCATTATATTTTTTTTATGACTATTATAAGTAAATTTATAATATTTGAAAATTATTTTATAAAGGTTACAAAAACTTATGTTTCCACGTTTAAATTCTACGTTTCGATTATGTGGACCTCCTAGCGATTCTATGTAAAATCACGAGTTTGATAACCATGGGTTCATGTTAGAATTATCCCTCCAATGGTTAAAAAAAAAAAAAATTTATACCTTTTAATATAATTATTTTATCATGAAATATGTAACTCGTCCTTAATATATGAAAAGTTCCATTTCCTGTTTTATTAATTAGTAACCTAAAAACACTTATGGAACCTTTTTCTTATCTTAAACTACAAGTCGTTAAAGGCAAATTAATTAATAAAACTTCTTTCCTTTTTTCTAGGATGAAATTATTTTCTGTCTTAAAACTATTTGTGATGGTCCTGATGGATATTGTTCCTTCCCTCATCCTTGAACATAAATAATCAGTGTTCGGTGACTAACTCCATGCAATTTTTCACGAGTTTTTAATATTTCTACTGTACAAATTAGATGTATTTAGTCTCTCCAAGATGACGCTTGTGTAGTAGTTTTGGTCCCCTTATTATGGACAAAAAGGATAAACAGTTTCATAACTTTTAAACCTTCTAGGACAAAAGCAATAAGTCTTAAAATTAGTAAGTGCAGAGATTAAATCATTAAATTTCAATTGACAAAAACGTAAACTATATTTTGGTGCTTTTACAAGCCTAAGATTTGGATCAGTTTATTCATATTTTCTCAATTTTCCTAAATTAATTATTATAACCTATTGGAAACCGACATGTCTCCTAACTAATATTAACATTTAATAATAAAGCACAAGTCACATTTAAAAAAAAAAAAAAAAAAAGACACACACAAATCACAGATTGTAAAAACACCAAAACACACACCATAGTTTTATTTTATTTTATTTTTTCCATCAACCATTTATACCATGTTTAATTCTAATTTTACACACTAGGTCTACTTGATAGCAAAGATAAATAATCCTGACGTAGCTGAAATAGAAAGAGAAAACCTTATCATGCTCTATCCCTAAAATAGAAGGATTCGGTCATGTTCTAGAGCCACCGAGTGTTCTTGGGCTGCACATGCTTCTGTAAATACAACGTTTTTCAAAAGGAAAGAAAACCACATACCAATGATTCAGCAGTACAAAACGAGTAGAGACATTACGAGGTAGCTGCTGTCCCCATCACTCGCACCTACAAATCTTGACGACGTGATTCAACCAAAATGAACGTTTTCTTGGGAAAAGGAAACTTCTTTCATATATATATATATATATATATATACATTCATCCATCTTCTATGAAGATGAAATGAACATCTACATTATAAAGCTGATCAACTGCCATTGACTATACACGCTTCCGGGGATAACTATAAAAACTAAAGTCTTCAATTTAGCTAAGAGTCTCCATCGGAGGTAGCTCAAATTGGTCCATTAATAGCGCAATAATGCTTTGGGTAGTGGCAGTGCCACTGCCTCCACATGTTGTGGAAACATAAATATAAAATTATCCCTAGTAATGCTCGTTTGAACTTATTATTAAAATTTGCAAAATGTATTATGGGTTTCGATTTAAGGTCGGGTTATCATTTTTAAATAAACTTATCTAATTGGGAATTAACCTTTAAGTTATAATTGGGTTTTATTTTTATTTGATTAATCTATTTAGTCGTGCGAAAAAATTTTAGTTTAATTTATTGATCTTGTTTAAAACATCAAGAAGGAGTGAATCGATTGCTTGAGATTTAAAATTTTTTTAGAAAACAACTCTTTGAGATACATCTTTTTGTAACAGCAGAACTAGAAAAATATGTATATATACAATAAACTAAAAAGAATAGAGCCTAAAAAATTAAATAAAAGAATTTATAATAGCTTTATCATATACGTAATATCCACTCTTCCTACCTTTACTTTTGATTATATGAACCATGCTATCTCGTTTTACAATATTAAATTCGAAAACTTAAAAGTTATAAAATCTGCCAACGCCGACAGGTAAAATAAAAATTTACAATCACCTTGAGAGAAAATCTGTATCCAAGCTAGTGATGAAGTACGTATGTCGTCCAGTGCTTTTGACTTACTTTTCCTCCTACTTGAACAAGGACATGAGTCTAGTTTCCATGGATCACGAATTGGGGGACATGCAAACGTTGGTGGGACCTTGGTTGGGTAAGGAAATCGCTAGGCGGCAGGCTCGTGGGCAGCGTGAAATTGAAAATGTTCACATCTCGTTGTGTATTATTACATCGTTTGAAAACAAAAATGTTTCCACTGCAACTTTTGGAATGTACTTAATCCATGAAAAGCATGTAAAATATTCTATGGTAATTGAGGAAAATTAATATTTAAAATTGAAAAAGCTATGGCGGTAATAAGAAATAATGATGTCAAATTTTAAATGATTTTCTTATTGACAATAATAAACATTTTCCAATATTGTAGATTGCTACCATTGTAAACAAATTCTATGGGCACATAATATATACCACCATTACCGACTAGTAAAAACTGTCTTAATATCATTCGAACTCGACTTGGTTAAGTCACTCTTATTTATTGCTTTGTTTGAAGGTTTTTAAGTAGAGAAAATGAGTAGAAAGAGAAAGAAATAAACAAAAAAATATATATATTTTTTATTTTATGTTTGGTAATATATATAAAAAAAAGAGAGAAAAATGCTTCTATTTCTTTTATTTGGATGCTTTTACAGAAAGGAAATAAAGAGAAATAAAATTAATTAATAGACAAAATTACCTCTATATCATTTTGATGGAAATTGTTGAAACTTGAGAGGGATAATGTTATAATTTTATTGGATTTTGGTTCATTTGCACTCATTTCTCTCCAAAATTGAAGAGGAAAAAAATGTACTCCAAAATAGAAAATTTTCTTTTCATTTCCAGCTATTTCCACTGGTAAATAAATCTCTTATGAATAGTAACTACGTGATTTGAACATGATAAAACATTAGGTATCAATCGAAACACAAAAGAT
Organism: Laguncularia racemosa; assembly: GCA_037954665.1. Classification (NCBI taxonomy): domain Eukaryota; kingdom Viridiplantae; phylum Streptophyta; class Magnoliopsida; order Myrtales; family Combretaceae; genus Laguncularia; species Laguncularia racemosa. The sequence continues at coordinate 127,497 of JBBMOL010000115.1, forward strand.
AAAAACGCAGCCCTAATGAGAAAAATTTCCTCTGCCAATAGCAAAAAACAGGAGAAAAATTGATCTCCATCACGACGCGGTCTCTCTTGTCGTGACGAGGATGTAGTTAAAAGGTTATTTTCTCCAAAATTTGTATGAATCTCGTTTTCAAATTCCAAGTCTTCAACATAAACAAGGTTTTCTGTTCCCCCATGTTGCAAGTCTTGACATCTATTTTGGCTCTTTCTTACAAACATTTCTACCTTCAAAGTTGTCTCCCTGCAAGGCCTTAGACACGTGTTGCTTGATTTGCACTTGAATAACATAGGATCTTGTGCCACCGAGAATACTATAATATATGAATGCTATATACATTCTCTACTTGTTCTAATAGTTGATGAAAGCTATTGTGTAAAAATGTCACTCTATGAATGACGGAGTGTGATGGAGGCACAAGAGACAGGGGACACACGGCCGTGCATAGCGACCGTATATCCAATCTAGAGTTTCACAGAAGTATACACGATTTCCTTACACGGCCAGGAGACGACCGTGTATCTCGACCGTGTATCAGTTGCTGAGTTCCACAAAAGTATACACGGCTTCCTTACACAGCTAGGAGACGACCGTGCATCGCGACCGTGTCTTCAGTCAGATTTCCACAAAAGTATACACGGTCCCCATCCACGGCCGTGCATCGTGACTGTGTATTCGATCAAGATTTCAACAGAAGCGAACACGGTTTCCTTGCACGGCTGGGAACATGACCGTGTACCTAGCCAAGAATATTCATAGAGCCATACACGGCTTACATACACGGCCGTGTATGAGACCGTGTATGACGCGTATTTTATTATTTCTTTCACGTGTACATTTAGATTTTCCCCTTTTAGATATTTTATGGGGCCATATAAATACTCTTTTGTCAGATAGATTAGGGTTACGTTTTATTATACATTTGAATACACTTTGAGAGAGAGTTTTCTCCAATTTTCGGGTTGTGCGCAACCTAATTTGCATCAAAGCGTGTGTCTTTGTTGTGGGAAACCAATCCAATTTCGGATTCGTTTCGATTTCGCTTCCGCGCTGCGTCAGTTGGTATCAGAGCAAGGTAATTTCCTGCGGAGATGTCGGCTAACGACAGTGTTGACGGCGGTCGTGTTCTTGACGATGTTCAAGATGCGAGGTTTCAAGAGAACCATCAATGGGTTCCTAGGGCAGAGTTCGACACAATGTATCAGAAGGTCGGGCGTATGGAACGGCGCCTTGATGAACTGATCGAGCGTTTCGATGCTCTGATGGTAGACCCCAATAGGGTTGGTGGCGCCGGCAGGAATCCACCACGCGCGGTGGAGGAATTCGGTGGACGCGTCATCTGACCTGTTGTTGAGAACAAGTGGGGACGTGTGGAGAGTGAGGAGTCCAGCGAAGAGAGTGATGAGACGTACGAAAGTAGGCCGTGGCGAGGACGTGGTGGAAGAAGCGGTGGTCATCGAATGGCTCCTCATGGAAACTATCCTAGAGAAGGTGATCACAGGAGAAACCGTGGGGGTTATGATCACGGGGATAGCGGAGACTATCAGCTGAAGGTTGATATTCCTTGGTTCGATGGCAGTCTCAACATCGAAGGCTTCCTTGATTGGTTGGCGGAAGTAGACCGGTTCTTCGACTACATGGAAATTCCCGAGGACCGTCGTGTAAGGCTGGTGGCATGTAGGTTGAAGAGTGGTGCTTCGGCATGGTGGGAGAGATTGCAAAGTAGGAGGCAGCGGGAAGGAAAGCACCCGGTGAGATCATGGTATCGCATGAAGCAGCTGCTGCAACATGACTTCCTCCCGCCGGATTACGAGCAGATATTGTTCCAACAATATCAGCGGTGCCGCCAAGGACAACGTTCCGTGCATGAGTATACGGCGGAGTTCATGAGACTGGCAGAACAGAATGATTTGAGGGAAAGCGAGGGTCAGCAAGTTGCGAGGTATGTAGAAGGGCTGAAATTACAAATCAAAGATAAGATTGGGGTGACGATGGTGAGAACCCTCGTTGAAGAAAAGAACTTGGCTCTCCGAGCCGAGCTTGTGTTGCAGGAGCAAGGGAGTAGATACGGGGGAGGACGGAAAGGGTATGTAGGCGAAGCTATAGGTGGTGGTAGTCGACCGGTACTTGAGAAAAGTAGGGTTACACCATATAAACCAACTGAGGACATGTCTAGGAGGGAAGAGAAAAGTGAGGGGAAGAAGCCGATGGAGCCGAAAGGAGCTCAAAGGCCGAACAATCCCTATGCCAAACCCATATTGGGCAAGTGTTTCCGATGCAACCAACCGGGTCATCGGTCAAACGAATGCCCAGCGAGGAAGAGCGTCAACATCCTCGATAGGGAAGATGATGAGGAAATTTGCTGTGAACCCGATGGAGAGGGAGAGTACTATGAGGAAGAAGAAGAAGCAGCGAAGCCATCATATGTAATTCGGCGCATGATGCTCACCCCAAAGCAAGAAGAGTTCACGCAGAGGCACCAATTGTTTCGCACACAGTGTACGATCATAGGGAAGCTATTTGAGTTGATAGTAGACAGCGGCAGTTGCGAGAATATCATAGGAAGGGAGGTTGTGACACAACTGCAGCTGCCCGTTGAGAAGCACCCGAATCTTTATACTATTGGCTGGATCAAGGCCGCTGAGAAAATTGAAGTTAAGGAGAGATGCAGGGTACCTTTCTCAATAGGGAAGTATTGCGATGAAGCATTCTGCGACATTGTAGACATGGATGCTTGCCACATCTTGTTTGGGAGGCCATGGCAATTTGACATGGACGCGCAACATGCGGGCAAAGAAAATGTCTACCGGTTAGAGAAGGAGGGCGTGAAGTATACCTTATTACCATTGAAGAGGGAAGGACGTGCTAAAGGGAAGAAGGTTGAGAGTCGCTCATTCTTAACTGTCACTCAATCTGAGAAGGAAGTGATGGACGACTTGAAGGAATCGCGAGTGGTACACGCCCTCATCGTGAAAGGAGTGACTGAAGGAGGGGAGGAACTTGATAGAGAAGTGCTAGGGGCAGTGAAGGATCTTCTTGAGGAGTTCAAGGAAGTGGTCCCAGACGACCTACCCGAAGGACTACCCCCTTTGAGGAATATTCAACACCAGATAGACCTGATGCCCGGGGCTAGTCTCCCAAACCTCCCGCATTACAGAATGAGTCCTAAGGAAGCCGGGATTCTCCAGGAGAAGGTCCAAGAGCTTTTGGACAAAGGTTTCATCCGGGATAGCCTAAGCCCATGTGCGGTTCTAGCATTGTTAACTCCCAAGAAAGATGGGAGCTGGAGGATGTGTGTTGATAGCCGAGCTATCAACAAGATTACCATAAGGTATAAATTCCCTATACCCCGCATTGAGGATATGTTAGACCGTTTGAGTGGCACTACTATCTTCTCCAAGATAGATTTGCGGAGTGGATATCACCAAATTCGAATCCGTCCTGGAGACGAGTGGAAAACGGCGTTTAAGACCAAGGAGGGGCTGTATGAGTGGCTAGTGATGACATTCGGGTTGAGTAACGCACCGAGCACCTTCATGAGAGTAATGAACCAGGTATTGAAACCTTTCAATGGTCGTTTTCTTGTTGTGTACTTTGACGATATTCTGATATACAGTAAATCCGAAGAAGAACACTTAGAACATCTAAGGTGTGTGTTGTCTACATTAAAGGCGAATAAGTTGTTCGCTAATCTTAAAAAGTGCACATTTATGTCAAGACGACTGTTGTTCCTGGGGTTTGTGGTTAGTAGTGAGGGAGTGATGGTGGATGACAAGAAGGTAAAAGCAATTAGGGAATGGCCTGTTCCAATAACCGTAACGGAATTGAGAAGCTTCCTCGGCTTAGCCAGTTTCTACAGAAGGTTCATTAGGCATTTTAGTACTGTTGCTGCCCCCTTGACCGAATGCCTAAAGAAGGGAAAGTTCCAATGGGGTGACGAATCTAAATTGACCTTCATGAACTTGAAGCAGAGATTGTGTAGCGCGCCGGTACTAGCTCTACCAAACTTTGAAAAATTGTTCGAAGTGGATTGCGATGCTAGTGGGGTCGGAGTAGGTGCAGTACTATCACAGGAGAAAAGACCAATAGCCTTTTACAGTGAGAAGTTGTGCGAAGCAAGGAGGACTTGGTCTACCTATGATAAGGAGTTCTACGCCGTGGTAAGGGCCCTTAAAGTGTGGGAGCACTACCTGGTCGGGAAAGAGTTCATTTTGTATTCGGATTGTGGGGCTCTTAAACATTTGAGTGGTCAGACCTGAATTAGTAAGGATATGCACGCTAGGTGGATTGAGTTCTTGCAGAGGTTTCCTTTCAGGTTGTGTATTATTACATCGTTTGAAAACAAAAATGTTTCCACTGCAACTTTTGGAATGTACTTAATCCATGAAAAGCATGTAAAATATTCTATGGTAATTGAGGAAAATTAATATTTAAAATTGAAAAAGCTATGGCGGTAATAAGAAATAATGATGTCAAATTTTAAATGATTTTCTTATTGACAATAATAAACATTTTCCAATATTGTAGATTACTACCATTGTAAACAAATTCTATGGGCACATAATATATACCACCATTACCGACTAGTAAAAACTGTATTAATATCATTCGAACTCGACTTGGTTAAGTCACTCTTATTTATTGCTTTGTTTGAAGGTTTTTAAGTAGAGAAAATGAGTAGAAAGAGAAAGAAATAAATAAAAATAAATATATATATAACTTTTATTTTATGTTTGATAATATATAAAAAAAAAGAGAGAGAAAGGAAATATTTCTTTTATTTGGATGCTTTTACAGAAAGGAAATAAAGAGAAATAAAGTTAATATAGACAAAATTATCTCTATATCATTTTGATGGAAATTGTTGAAACTTGAAAGGGATAATTTTGTAATTTTATTGGATTTTGGTTCATTTGCACTCATTTCTTTCTAAAATTGAAGAGGAAAAAAAGGTATTCCAAAATAGAAAATTTTCTTTTCATTTCCAGCTATTTCCACTCTCTGAAAATCACTGGTAAATAAATCTCTCATGAATATTAACTACGTGATTTGAACATGATAAAACATTAGGTATCAATCGAAACACAAAAGATAAAAACGCAGCCCTAATGAGAAAAATTTCCTCTGCCAATAGCAAAAAACAGGAGAAAAATTGATCTCCATCACGACGCGGTCTCTCTTGTCGTGACGAGGATGTAGTTAAAAGGTTATTTTCTCCAAAATTTGTATGAATCTCGTTTTCAAATTCCAAGTCTTCAACATAAACAAGGTTTTCTGTTCCCCCATGTTGCAAGTCTTGACATCTATTTTGGCTCTTTCTTACAAACATTTCTACCTTCAAAGTTGTCTCCCTGCAAGGCCTTAGACACGTGTTGCTTGATTTGCACTTGAATAACATAGGATCTTGTGCCACCGAGAATACTATAATATATGAATGCTATATACATTCTCTACTTGTTCTAATAGTTGATGAAAGCAATAGTGTAAAAATGTCACTGTATGAATGACGGAGTGAAACGTTTTTCCCAATTTACCCAAGACGTTAGAATACCGCACAAAAAAAAAAAAAAAAAAAGCAAAACAAAACGCTAGTACCATGCCATAAGATGGAAGGCAATTGCAATCACATGTTATCGAAAACGAGGATACTGTGCAAAGCATTAACTTTTCTTAAATATAAAAATGATAGCTAATTTGGTAGAAAATATATTTACAATAAGAAATATATGTCATACAAAATACTTAGTGGTAAGGAAAAGGGAACAAAATATATCATTTGAGATGAACATGGGCATCGCTGGATTTGCCCCGTGCCCAAATATTTACCCACCCTATTGGGTTTTAGATTTGAACTTGAACTATGGCGTGGGAGGGTGGATCTAAACCGGTGGGTGGATAGACTCGTCAGGTTCTATTATAGTAAGAGAATTAAAAAACATGAAAATTATTATTTCGGTACAAGGACTATTATTCATAAGAGAGTATTTTAGTAAAAACATATTAGTAGTACTTATTCATAGTACGAATATTCATAGTAGATTGTAATCATGCTTTAATAGTTGTATAAGCAAGAAAATTAGTTATCCCATAAGCATTATATAACAAATATATATATAAAAAAAAAACATAGAATGAAGAAAAGGGGACATCGCTATTATTCCTAAAGATCTAGTGTCTTAGGAGTTTGGAATTCACTCAAAGTAACCCTAGCAACATAACCATCTCCATCTTCACAATCAACTTCATTCCATCCTTGCAAAGAAACAAGAACATAAGAGAATCAAAAACCCTATAGTAGTACACCATACAAGTTAATGAAGAGGAAGAGAGAGATAGAGAGAGCAAAACTTACTGATAGATTAGACAGAAAGAAAGAGAGCATTGGCAAACCCTATTCTTAGTAACATTTATGAGCTAGGCTTATTGGGCTTAAACCGTATTAGGTTCACCCACAAATCTGCTCTTACTTTAGGTCAAGAAAGAAAAAACAAAGATGAAAAGCTACAAGTTTCAAGCTACAGAATACAATGTTCACTTGGGCATGCATAGTTTATATTAAAAAAAAAAAGAATTGAACTTTCAAGAGTTACGAAAGCTCAAATATATGTGGTAGAATTTATTTATAAGCAGCTTTGCTTAGCTACTTTCTCATTTATATAACTCTTTTAAAATGAACATTGTGAATATTTTCCTTGGTTCTCCTTCAAAACATATTCTATGTTAATATTTTCTATACATCTTAAATTTTACATTAATTCTATAGCATAACTATTGTAATAGATGTTAGCATCACTTTATGTGGTGCTACTTGTATCAATCTTTCTTTAATTCCTAAAATGTTCAAATAGGGGTAATTGGCATCAAGGAACACATAGAGGCCAAGAATTAGAAAAAAAAAAAAAAAACACTCACTTATTTAATGTTGCTTTTACTTCCATCATTGTATGGTACTTGTAAACTTAAAAACATATAGAATATATTTAAAGTTAAATATGTAATGAAATCAACATTTCTATCTCTTTTTGTAGCGCTACCTTATATAAGTTAGGTATAAGTGCTCACCATCTCTAACTTCCATGAATTACTCCATCCCTTATTTGCTCCACTTTAGTCATTTACTTGAACCCTTATACCATTTGAGAACACTTAACCTATAATATTACATGTGAAATGTACTTTTACATAAATTGTAAAAGAAAATTGGTATTGGTTTGTAAAATCAAATAGTGAATAATATGTTAACATAAGTTGGAAACTTTTTGGTCAAATAGTTGAAAAATACCCATTCGAGTTTGTTGGCTTAAATGTTGGCTACTTTTGACATGCAACTTTACGTAATTGATGTTGAAATTCCATGTAAAATGTAGTTTTACATAAATTGTAAAAGAAAATTAGTATTGGTTTATAAAATCAAATAATAAATAATATGTTAACATAAGTTGGAAAATTTTTTGTCAAATAGTTGAAAAATACCCATTAAAGTTTGTTAGCTTAAATGCTGGCTACTTTTGACATGCAACATTACATAACTGATGTTGAAATTTGAGCATATGATTGAATAGAAGTAAATTAGGTGGGACGAAATTAGTAGAAGATGGAGACATCGACTACTTACATTTAACCAATAAAAGTAGGGCCACTAAAAAAGAAAGTAATACTACATCTAATATGTACTTAACTTTGGATATTTTCCATTTAAAGTATTTTGTGATACCAGTATTAAAATCAACCTTATATTATATTAATCGCCTGTTTCATGTGTCTCTAATTTTATGCTTGATGCCAGTCACTTGTTTCAATGTCTCAAGATTTCAAATAAGGTAGGAAGATTATTACTTTAATCTAGCATGTAATAATAATGCCACATAAAGGGACCCTAATGGTGATAGCAAAAAGGTACTTGTAATATTTTACAACATATGGAAAATATTAACATTACAAAATGACAACAAGTTTAGATTCTAGTGACATTATTGTTTTCCTTTCTCATCATTCTATATAAAAGTGATAGCACTACTTTGTTTATTTTATACATTGTATTTCCTTGTAAAGGGAGTATTATTCATGTGCATGTGTTTTTTTCAAAAAAATGAAGAAATTGTCTATTATTCAACTTGAATGTGGAAATACCAACCAATCAATTATTAATTTATATTAGTTATGGACTTGTAAATATAATAAAGGGAAAACTGTGAAATACCATTAAAAAAAAAAAAAAAAAAACAATCTAAGCAAGTCCAATGCAATGAACCAAAACCATCAAATCCACGAGTCCTGTGACAAGCGTCTCAGCATGGCTCATCCATGGGTCCACCTTGACCAAACCCAAGATCTAATAGTTCTTGATGGCCGAGTCGAGCCAAGCCAAGTATAGGTATGGTCCCATGCCTACGTCTAACTTGGGACATGACATAAAACTGAATGTGTTAGCAAAACTATGTCGCGGGTAGCCACGAAAATTCCCATTGGTCAATTTTTTTTAAATAATCTTATTTATTACTAAGTAATCTATATATTATATTACTCCTAGAATAAAATCATCTACTTCTAATATATTCATCTCTAGCCAGTTGGTTGTACTTATATATATAACTAAATTTTTGCTAAAGTTTCCAATCGAAAATGATTTTTCCACAAGGATGGAAGCATAACCATATGATCAAGGGGACGAAGGGAAGTGGACTTATCTTATTTAAGTCAATACTAACGACAAATATAAAAAGATACTTGCAGTGAACTTTTAAAAGTAAAAGGAGCAAGAACCTACAAATCTACATAGACATAATCTAACAAATCTTCCTTCTTTTGTTTTTTTTTTTTCGTTTGCTTCTCTAGCAAACAATGCTCATAAAGCTTCGATTTACCAATTTCCTGATAAAAAATTAAACCTTACTACTCAACAGTGTCATACCCTTGTTACTCTTATGCTTATGCTGCACAAGTTATAACAACAAAGGCATTTGAATGCCTTCATCTAGCCATTCAAACGACATGGGGCTACTAATCACATTAGTCTCGAATATGCCATTCGAATAAAAGTTGGAAGCTATTCAAGTGGTACATACATATTTACAACATTATAATTACGTATTTAATTTTAATTAATAATTTTTTTGTCCTTGTTATGAACCTTATTGCAGTCTAATTTTTTTTTTTTTATCTTCATTCTAATCCGATTTATACTAGACCTATACTCATCTAATATAAGTCCTCGACTTGAACTAGGAATTTCGTCTTATTTTGGAGTCGCCACCCAACTAAATTGGAAAGATTATTGAATTAGGACTAATTGAGCAGATTAATCCTAATTTGGATAACTAGTCAATGAGATCTCATCTTTTCATTTTTATGAAAGAGGGAAGGGGAAAACTAGAGTTTCTAGACTCGGGGACTAACCTATTAAAACCTTAAAGTTACCACCTTATTCTTCCGAAATCTAAACCCTTGACCTAATGTCTTTTTATTGTTATTTATTTTGTTTTTATCTTTGTTATTTTTTGTTGTGTTTTTGCTTATTGATTAAAAGCAATTTATTCTAATATGGAAAATGATTTTTTATTCTTTTTAGAATTGCCCAGACGGGTGCCTACGTACCTGCTATTCAGGATCAAACGAGCCGTAGTTCGCTTTTCATAAAAAGTTTTAGTGGGTTAGTTAATTTTAATTATGCAAAATACCTCAGGTTTACGTTTTTATCATTTTTAGCATTTTTTTGAAAAATCCAAGCCTAAGCTTTATTATTATTTTTTTTTGAAAAAATTAATTTAAGGAAAAAAAGCCAATTTTGGATTTATTTAAGAAAATGATTTCTTTTTCTAAGTGTTAAAAATTATTTTTTTATATCTCTATTATTAACCTAACTTAATTTTTTATTTTTTATTTTATTTTATTTTTATTTTTTTATCTACTCTAAACTAAACATGAAAAATCTAAATTCTATCATTTTTCCTAATATTATTTTTTTCTTTTTTTTTTTTTTCAAATTGTAAATAAACAAACAAACAAATAAATAAATACAATAAATAGATAAATAAATAAAAAACGGAAAATCCGACTTACCTAGATCCATGTACGATGCACGGGTCAGGTCGAACCGGGTCGAATCGGGCGTCGGTCAGAAGTCCTCGTCAGTGGCGTTCCGGCGACTTTCAAGGGCTTTGAAGGTAGCTTCCGAGCTTTTAGGGAGTGGGAAACTTAACCGTGGTGGTAGGTTTTTCTAAGAACGCCTCCTGGTGGTGTTTCCAGGTGGTGGTTGGCAATCGTGAGTCGCATGAACTCCGACGGCTCCGATCTCTCTTATTTTCTCTCCTTCTCTCTTTCGATTCCTCCTCTAGCTTCCTGCCCTCGATCTCTATTTATAGGCGTCAAAAACCAAGTGGGATAAACTCGAATTTCTTCCGATTGGCACGAATCGAATTTTTTGGTTGAAACCCATCTCCATTTCGTGTAAATCCTTCGATTTGTTGCAATTTGATTCCAATGGAATGATGTTTATCTTATTTCGGTTAAGGATTTGGTGGATCTCGTGTAAAAATGCATCAAGATGGCCAAAATTCGAATTTTTTCTTGCCGCGACGATCTCAGACGGAGGTTGAAGACGATCACACGCTTAGTGCGTACGCTCCCTCCGTCCAATCACAAGCTGACAAGTGTCCTATGAGGAAAAAAAATCGGGCAAAACGCGAAATGCGTCCCCCGTGATTCGAACCCATGATGAGCCATCCCCCGCGCGCAATGAGGCCATGGTCTAGATCAGCTGAGCTAACCCACTTCTCAATTTTTTATTTTCGCAACTTGCATATATGCAATGCAATTTTTATTATTTTTGTATTATTTTGAAATTCCAAAAATTTGTAAAAATTATTTAACCCCTTTTCTTATTATTCCTATCATTATTTTCCAAACTTGATATATTTTTCCTATTTATTTTATTTTTTGAATATTTTTTCTATTTTTGCTAAATTAGAAGAAAATTTGAAAATTGACCATTATTAATTATTAATGGAAAAAATGGGTGTTTACAAACCTAAACACCATTATTAAGGCTTATTTTCATGATTGAACATTATTTGACCATCCTTGTTATTTGACTTAACAATTTTGGGACATTACCCTCAATGTAGTTTGTTTTTCTCAGTCATTTTCATTGATTGTGTTGAACCGCCCATTGATTATTGAATCCAATGAGTAATATTGTTATTCTTTAATCATTTTTTTCATATATGTAGATTGAGAATCATATCAATATCGTAATTGATTATTAGTTTGGTTTATTAATTTGGTGTATCATGCCAAGTTATCGAATCATCCATATCTTTTTTATTCATCATTTATATCCAAAAAAACACATAAAAAATATCAATTTTGCACCTTATTTCTCTATTGATCTGAAGTGAATTGTTCATAGAAGACCCTTTACCATGCTTTGAATTCCATCCAAAGATTTTCGCTGGCTTTACCCTATTGCTCAATGCCCACCAAGAGCACTGTTTTTGTGACATTTTATAAATAAATCTAAGATCGATTCTTAGAGTTTTTGTCAATGAGTGGATATTAATATGATCTATTTGATTAAGATTGTCATACTGTTTAGTGAGAGTTTTTCATTCCACTTATTTGATGTTAATCTATTATGGTTTACAATGGAATGCCACCCCTCCTAAGCCCAAAGTGCTTAACCACATGTTGGACTTTTCCATTAAGTTATTATCTTTTCTATCATTTCTCTCCCTTGCTTTAGTAGTTTTGTTTGATTCAGTATGGTTATCTTCCACTGAATACTCCGACAATATAGAGTAATCGATTAAAGCCTAGATCTTTTATTTGTCGTACAAACGTAGTGTATGCGGTAAATGCAAACTGGGGCAAGAAAACGTGCGTACAGCCACTTGCAAGTGAAAGGTAGCAAGTAGCCTTACGTTCTTTACTACAAGCTGTCTTACATATAACATGATTAATGTACCTCGTGTATATAATGTCATGCATATGGTTTGTATGAATCATTGACATATAAAAAGAATTGATCCCACGGTTACTCCAATCATCACTATCGATGCTTCAAGTGCCCCATTATTCATAAAGTGATGTTCCCCAATATAGCAAAAGATGCAATTATATATATTTATATATATAATGCCATTAATACATGCATATTTCCATGAAAATGACATATTTGCGTATAAAATTATAGGGATATAGGCTTTTTGGGAGATGCTGGGAGTATCTGAAAAAGGTCACTATATTGAAGTCCTTGAAAAGAAAGATTCATATCGCATGTAACCCACGCAAAATTGCTGTCATCCATTAAAAATGTTTTTGGATGAGCTTCACCGGGCTTTTTGTGTATCTTTATCGATAATGGCATGCAATGTGGGTTCCTGTCACACGGTTTCTTCCTTTTTTTTCTACGTGTTTCAGAAGATCCAGCTTAGAGGGCACTCACTTTGTACGACGAACTTTACATTGACTTGATCACGAAAAATTGAGATTGGGGGAGGGGGTTGGGGAATCTTATGCTGGACCGGACTGGCCGATTGTAACACTCAAGAATTATTTGGATATTTGTCTATTTTGGACCAGATATGTGGTTTTATATATATCAATATTCGTAATTAGAGTTTTGGCATGTATTGAATATTTGCCATATCCTAGGCTAGGGTCTACAAAGACCCCTTAAATACAATTTTTTTTTTTCTTTTTTGGGGGGAAATGGCTCACTCTGAAAGTATTTTGGTATGTTTCTTATATTCCATTTCATTTGAAATTCAGATCGAAACGTAAGAAAAGGGAGAGATTATGCATTGGGAAAAGTTTAAATTGTGTAAAATATTATGTATAGAGTAGTCTAATCATAAAATTATAGAATCAATATCTTCAATTTTACGAGATTGATGATGTGACTTTGTGAAAGTTACAAGACAGCTTTTCCTCCATAAGAATAAAGGGGGGAAATCAGATCAAGGCAGTCGACAATCTACACTCAAAACACAAATATGTTTTACCCTCCGAGTAATTTCTTCCCTAAAGCATTAACCACGCGTTTGCTCTCTGTAGGATTCATATAAAAATACGTGAAATATGATCAAAACATAAAAATTACAAGAGAAATAATCAAAACGCGTTTCATTTTTGCTACTATATCCAAGAAAGGGCCTAGAAATTTTAGAAAAAATTCATTTAATATTATATGTCATATATATATATATATATATATAAATTAATGTATAAATTTGATTAAAACCTACTAAAGAAAGCTTTTGGGACACAATAACTTCAAATGGATTTACTTGTCCAATTTATTGCAACACTTGACCCTTTTTTCTCCATGTTATTTAAACTTAATCAGTTTATCAAACAATTGATTGAACTTTAGTCTTAGGCTTATTTTTTACGTTCTTATTTTTTTCCTTCATCATTAGATATTTCCTAGGGTATTTTTAAGAGACGACTATACTTTTTTGGGTTCTTTTTCTTGTGACAAATAAAACCTATTTAATTTTAAAACTTGTGTGTCATATCAAATTAAGTTGATTAGATTCCATTAACAATCCTATATCATATCAATTTGTTTACGGCCAACTCAAGTAAGCTTTAGTGCATAACAGCTATAAGATAATTGTTTATATCCATTTTATTTTATCATTCTTTTAAGAAAAACTTACAAAATTTAACATTATCACCGTCTGAGCATATATGTTCGATCAAAGCACATCATTTTGGTAACTAAGCAAATTTGTGCATTAACGAATAACTTTTTCTTATTATTAGAGGCAAACTATGTGATCCACGAACATTTTTTTGGGTATTAGAGCAAAGTTTCAAGATCATGAAGCAGCATCGATGACAAGTACATTTGGTTGTTGTCCTTAGCAAGGTTTAGGGTGCATTTTGTTGCGCATAAAAAGTGGTACTAGACAAGACAAAAATATTTGTCCCTCATATGGTTTGTAAAATTGGTTCAAGTACTGGACAAAATCTCTTATGAAGTACTAGACAAACTAATTAAAAATTATACCATAACAAATGAGGGACAAATTTTGAATGACAGCATAAAATGGCAATTATTGCTAACATCATCAAAAAATACCCAAATCAAATACCCTAGTTCACAAGTATTAAATGAAATCAATAGCTGATCCACTCCAACCACATGCAGCTCGTCTTCCATTATGATTTGCACACACATCATCTTCACATTCACAGAGCCCATCGTCGATTTTTGTTCAACTCTCCACTCTAACAACTACAACAAGTACATTTTCTTGTCACCATTCTTCTTCCTCTATTGCTTGGTGTTCGTCCATGGCAGATCTACAAGCATCCAGTGGTAGGTATGTGCATTTGTTGTCATTCCCATTGCTATTGTTCCTATTGTTACCTATTGCTATCGTTCCTCTTCTTGTTGCTTTTGTTACTGTTACGTCCTACTTTTACCCTTATAATGTAGCTTCATAGATTAACTAACCATTAGTTTTTTTAACACATCAGGACCATTGCTTGTAGTTGTCCAGTGTTGGAGGTCTTAAGGCTATTCTATGGTGATTAAAATTATCAATTCAATTGGAATTGAATTATTAAATATAATACAAATTATTGTAATTTGTAATATGAATTATTGATCTTTTCAATCAATTTTTTTATAGTTATTAACCCATATAATTCGTTCAATTACATGAATTTAATAATCTCTTCAAATAGTCAAAAATCATGTAATTAAAAACCTTCATATTCTACAAAGGATATAATTATCAAAATTACAATGTTCAATTAAGTATTTTGCAATTTCGAATAATAGACAGCAAAAAAATATTATCTAGTACTCCGGTATCCAAGCATGATACAAAAATCATTTTTATCTTGTTCTCCTTATTTTATACTATCCAGTACTCTGAACCAAATGCTACCTTAGTGGTCTTAGTGACTGATATCTTTTAGTTGTATAGTTGGGTTGTTATTATTATTGTTTGCGATTAAAAGATAGTATTATTTGTGAATTCGAGATGTCTTGTGCAGATCATAACAAGGGATGTAGGACACACGCAGGATATGATAACTATGATAGGAGGATTATGCTTGTAGAGGGTCAATTAAGGCAATTGTCTATTACTCTATAGTATGTGCTTGAGCAATTAGATCAAAAACACCTACAATAAGGGTTCCTAGGAATCCAGTAATAGATGATGATGCAAATTGTGGAGATGGGATGTACTTTAAGTGGAAACCACAATGTTGACTCTACTCAAAAATCCTTTAAGCGTGTTCACTTACACTATCTTAAGTGGTGGAACTTGTATTTGCAAACTAAATCCTAAGTTTATTGATTCATTAAATTTGTATAAATCTAGTTATATTTATCAAGGATGTAATAATAGAATAATCCTAAAATTTAAAATCTAGGTTTTAAATGAGTAATATGCTACACTACATACCCTACCAAGTCATACCTTATACCTTATACAATTAGAAAATCCTAAAAATTTGAAGCCAAATCTACTTTGTAATACTATGAAATCTAGTAAACATTTAAGAATCCATCGATTCTAGGTCCAACATGACTAGGGTAAAAAAAAATTCTTTTTTAGGCTCTTGATTCAAGTATATTAAGCATCAAAATTTGTTAAACCTAAATGAATCAAACCATGTTTGATCAATTATGTTGCAAGATAGGTCTATTCCAAATTTTCTAACACTGCTATCATCATAGCGGCATAGACAACATGATCCTATACCCACCATGGAATTACCCCTAACTTGTATATTGTATACTAAGAGTCTTTGACAATCCTTAGCCTCTGACAGGATATCGTGTATCCAGCCTATAATATATTGCTAATAACATAATATAACATGGACAATATAATAGAAATCCAACCAAGTTATCAGCCTCATTTAACTTGTTATATTCTACATCGATATTAAGTTAAATTAAAAGTAGACATCTAATATTTTCAATTTAAGTAACTATGATTTGAGTTTATCGTACATTTTTTATATCTTTAATGTTTTTTTTCCCTCCTAATTCATTATTTTTGCATTTGATGTGATTAATCATAGTGATATTAAGTTGCAATTTAGTGTTGAAAATTTTTCCAATTCATTAGCTTCCATTAATTATTTATGATTAAGGTTGAATAATTATAGTTTGATGAGAATATTAGTCGAGCTAAATTATTTATTCGATTTCTTTATATATGTTAAGCCTATTTACACCTTATTTAAAAATGTAGTCAAATAGCTTAGCATAGGTCTTGAGCTCAATAGTTAGCCTATGATGATAATGTCTTATTGGATTATTATAAATAGGTTAGATCCTCTCTCCACTCTTTACATTATGAAAAAAATCCTAATTAACTAATCCCATTGAAAGCCATCGATTGAGAAGGAGAAGGAGAGGAAGATCTTATTATATACATCAAGATTAAAAATTAATCTTGGATGTGATTAATACAAGTCAGCATAATGTGTGTGTGTGTGTGTTATTAATACAATTGATGTTTTATTATATCTTTAATGAACAATTCCCCACTAATCTTGGCTCTACCGCCGTGGTGAATCTTGTTCTTGTTTTTTAATGCTCTTTATTCTTTAATGCTCTTTAATGTAATAAACCCCATATGAGTGGTAAACATTAAAGAGCATTAAAAAGAATGAATATTTTACTGCATTTAAAAAAGATGAAAATGGAGTTAAAATTCTTAACAAAAATAATGAATCAATTCAGGTGTTAATATTTAATATATTGTATTAATCAACATTTTATAGGAGATTTGTCCAATAGTAGGAATAAAAATTTAGATTTTCTATCTAACATGAGATGTAAATCCTTAGGAGAATTCCAACAATACAAGAATATTTTCCTTCAAAAGGTCTTACTAAGAAATGATTGTAATCAACCTTTCTAAAAAGAAAAATTCTTAGCCGGTTTACCAAAATTAATAGGTGAATAAGTTAGGGATAAAATCATAGAGGAATTCAATAGAGAGATTCCTTATAATGCTCTATCTTATAGAGAATTAACCTCTTATGTCTATAAGATAAAAACCCATTTATGTACCACAATTAGGTTGCAGAAGCAACTTAAGAATGAAAAGAAAATGAAGAAACAAAGTCTCAGTGATTTCTATTCCTAGTATAATCCATCCTTTGTTTCTAAAAATTCTAAAAAATGTTCACAATTTTCTAAAAAACCTAAGAGAAATTTTAAAAGGGAAAAGAAAAATTTCTCAAAAAAAATTAATGAAGAATCTTCTAAGAAGATTTTAACTGTATTTAAAAAAGATAAAAATGGAGTTAAAATTATATATATATATAATATAATTAATGTTCTGAATTCATATATGAGATTTAGAAAATTCTTACATGTGGTATCAAAGCCAACACATATGAATTTCTAACCCTAATTATTTTAATTGAGTATGCTTCCATAATTGTATATAATTATATTTTGTGGTGTCTTAACTTCACATATGAGATCTAAACATATTTACAAAAATCAAAAGTTTTTTTTTGTATTAAGTAATGTCAAAGCCCTCGTATGCAAATTTAGAATCTTGATTACATTATAACGCTATGGTATTCATGTTATTAGGATTTAATCACCCTAATTTCGTTGGTTTTAATATAACTTTTCCATGGCCAAATTTTCCAAATTGGTCAAAGAGTTAATTTTTTCTTCTTTCTTGTTGGTGATTAAATTTGTGTTCTTAATTTAAAAAAAAAAATAGAAAAACGCTTTTGGTTATGTCATGATTAATTCCTATTTTGTGATGACTTCGTTGGACTTTCCCGATATCTATATCTAATGTTTTGGATTTATATTACTTTGCTTGTATTTCCATTATGTTTATCTACTTTCATTAAAGTTTTCATTTCACTTCTTGACACAATTTTCTTTACTTTTACATCGATCTTCTATGGCAATCTCCATTGTTGATTTCATGTTAAGAAATCCTTTATAGGATTATCTCAAGCATGTATTTTTCACATCAGAACAGTGCGAAAGATATAAAAAAAAATACTAACCAATTTTTTAGGCATTTTTGAATAATTGACTTCATTAATAAGTGAATCTTATTTGTGATAAAAAAAAATAAAAATGAAGAAAGATTTTTTATGTTAAGTTTGGAATATAATTAGCACATTGTGAAGATTTGATTAAAAAGATTGAATCTTGTTAAGTAAATATAAGTTAATCAATCTCTATTTGGGAGAAAAATCATATTAAGTACACACACTTTCGATCCATGAGTAGGTTGCTAGTTTGCTTGTAGTCATAGTCATGTAATTATGTGTATGTTTGATTGATCCTTTCAATTAGCTTGAGATCCCATTTTGAAGTTTACCATTTTATTTTCATGAAGCCTTAATCTTCTATTATTCTTATAGAGTCAAAATTTTGGCTATTTATTAATTTGGGTAATCTATTGTGTTAGATATGGGTATGTGACATTGTAATGATTGTTGACAATTTCTTGGAAATGTCAGTTTCTAATGTTTGATAAAAATCTTGTCTGTTGTTGCTATGATAGGTCATTGGTTTAATGTTGAGAGAGATCATTAGCTTATATGGGATTTAAATTTGCATTCTAGAATATTTATATTATGAATTCAATTTTAAATATATAAATTTTTATATCAGGATATTATGGAATATAAGTACTATTGATAATTTTAGAAATCGGTGGCTACTTAACCAATATGTATTGATAAGCATGTGTTGACTGTTAAATTCTTGAGTACATATTTGATTATGAGATGATTTATGCAATGTCCCAAGGCACCTATTAGTTTGTATATTAATAACAATAGAATTATTTACTTGTTGATATAAATGAAACAATAGTATTAGTTGTTATTTACTTTGTGATTTTGTAAATATATGTATTTTACATGTGAATCTTAAATTGTATAAAAATGTAATTAAACTTGAGGGTATATATATATATATATACAAGTATCCTATATGATTGTATTTTAAGTACATATATGTGATTAATTGCACTATCGTGATTTGGGCAAATTTTATTTTATAAATAATGTTATAAGTTAATATGGGTAGTTGCTACCAAAGTGATCTATTCATTGAAACTTATATAATTGCCTTGTGATATATATAATGACATTTTATCTTAAAATTATTATATATAATTACTTGTCCAAAGGGGATATTTATTTTTATTTTTATTTTAGGAATAGAGTGGAGCATTACATAGAGATACATGGGCCTAGAAAATTTATCTCCCTAAATTTATCTCCTAAAGGAGGAATTTTCAAATGCTTGTATATTCTCATTGGTTTGCTTTACATAGGGAGATCCTAATGCATGCTGCATTCCTACCCAAAGGGGGTTTGTAAGTGATGCGATGGACTCTCAAGATTACTAAAGTCATTTGGGGTTTCTATTCAAGAAATTAGTTAATTACCCAATTTATTATTTTGTTACATTTTTGTTGTGATTTACAATTAATTTTGGTGTAAACAATAATAGTTACTACTATTGAGATTTCAAATAGAGCTAATTTCAAGTAATGGAAACAAGATAATGAGCTTACTTTAGGTATTGCAAATATCAACCTAACCTTACGTGAAAATGAGCCTACTAAACCTAGTGATGAGAGTTCTATTAAATAAAAGGAGTCATATGTTAGATGAAAGAGATCCAATAGATTAATTCCTATGGCCATGAAATTATCCATATCTAAACACCTCCCTAGTGGTGATCTAAGACCAACAATGCTAAAGATTATATATATATATATATATATATTTAAACTATTATAGGTAATATATAACAAACCTCTAATAATACTGAGGTAAAAAAAAAAATGTTAAGTAAACTAATGGGTATGAAATATGAAAAGGTGGAAGGGGTTAGAGAATATATTCTTAAAATGGTTCATATACTGTCAAAACTTTAAAATTTTGAAATTTTCCTTCCTCATAAGTTCATAGTTGGTCATACCCTCAATTCTTTACCACATGACTTTGGTATAATCAAAATTACTTATAATACTCTTAACTCCACTTAGAGTGTCAATGAATTTATGTCTAATTGTGTTGTTGAGGAAGAGAAACTAAATAAAGAGAAGTGTGAGAATGCCTTTATTATTTCTTAATCTAAACCAAATTTCCAAGAGGGATGGGCTAGCTAAAGAATATCTTCCTAGCACTCTTAAGAAAATTCAGAAATCCAAAAAGAAAAATAAAATTGCCGTTAAGATATATTTTATTGTTTCTTTTGCAAGAAAAGAGTCATAAGAGGAATGAGTCCACCAAATTTACGTTTTTGTTAGAAAAGAAGAATAGAAAAAGGGTAACTCATTAGCCCTTATTTGTTTTGAATTTAATTTAGTTAATATCCCATTGATTCTTAATGGCTTAATAGTGAGCCTACTATTCATGCTGCTATTAAATTATAGGGGTTCATAAAAAAAGTAAACTAAGTGAACGTAACTAAGAGTAGGAAATAACAATGAGATTAATGTCGAGGGAATCATTTGCATGAATTTAGATACTAGGTTTCAATTTATTTTGTAATACACTTTTCATGTACCAATTTTTAAATGAAATTTAATTTATATTTCAATATTGGATACAATAGGACATAATATTGGTTTTAGTAATAGAAAAGTTGAATTGTCTTTAAATTTTCAAGTCATTGCTCATGGTGTTTTTTTTTTTTTAGATGATGGGTTATATATGATGTGTTTAGGTAATAATAATAATAATAATAAATATATCTATTTCAATTTTGAGAATATAGCTTTCAAAAGGCTTTAAGCCAAAGAAAAATCTTCAATTTTACGGCATAAACAATTAGATTGCATTTCAAAAGAAAAGATTGGAAGATTAATTAAAGGATAACTCTTCATTTTGGCAACATGGGAACTCATAGTTTACATAAGGAAATTGATATTAGTGGACCTTATTGTTATGTAACAATAAATATTTCATTAATTTCATTGTTGATTTTTCTTATTATGTTTACAATTATTTGAATATATATAAGGGAAGAGTCATTAAAATTATAAGATCTAACAATGGTGGTGAATATTTACAAGTGTATGGAATTATTATCTAATGTACTATGCTTTGGAGTCTTGAACAATATGGTATGGCTAAGAAATGTAACTAAACCCTTAAAGATATAATGGGGAGTTAGATGAGTTATTCTATTTTATCTACTTTCCTTTATAAAAGGCTATTAAAATTGTTCTCTACATTCTTAACCATATTCCTAGCAAATCTATTCATATAACACCTTTGGAATTGTGGACCAATTAGAAACCCAACTTAAATCAATTTCATGTTTGGTTTATACAAGTGAGGTGAGGAGTTACAACCCATGAGAGAAGCACTAATTCTAGGTTTACTCTTTACTACTTTATTAACTATCCTAAACATTCTAAAGGAATATAGGTTATATTACTCTACATAGGACATTAGGATTACTAAGTCTATGACTACTTAACTTTTGATATTGATAAAAATTGATTAATGCTTTTATCTTAAAGTCAGTGGGAGCAAATTCATTGTTAAGGCTAGTAATTTAGGACCCAACCTGTGAAACCTAAACACAACACAACACGAAATAAATAGGTTTGTGTACAAAAAAATCAACACAAGACACAAACGAGTTAAATCTATTTAAACACGATAAAATTTGTGTTCAAGTTTGTGTTCAACCCTCAAACACATTTACGAACCCATTTATTAAACAAATCTTGTAAACAAGTAACAGGTTCGACTCACAAACCCGTTTAATATATATATTATTTTCTTTGTTTTTTTATTCATAAGCACTACTAATTTTATTGCTTAGAATTTTACAGCTCATTTACACCGCACCAATAACACATTATATCTTTCTCCCTTCTTCTTAGTTATATTATCTCTCTTTGTCATCTTCTTTTTTTTTTTTTTCTTTAGATCAATTCTCTTTTTTTTAGATAAATTTCTCTTCCTCACCTTTTGGTTATTTAGAAAGTATTATATCATCATGCTTAGAGTCATGCTTGAAAATATTGGAAACAATGATAAAAATAAGTCGATCTCTCCTTCTCCCTCTTTTTGAAAACAAGTGGTTTGTGAAATTCATGTAAATAGTCTCGGCTTTTAGATTTGTTAGGGTTTTGACACATTATCAATATTTTTGTTACTTTGAAATGTTTATTAAGCGCTAGGTTCAACGGGTTTATAAACCTATAATAAGGGTTTTGGGATGCTACCAAATATGTACTAGAGTTATATTTAGATAAGAATTGATATACAATAATTAAATGTTATTGAAAAACCAATTAATCCCAATATTCTGAAGTTGCAAAAATACCACGTGATATCTTAGGCATACCAATATCTACAGTAGTTTCAAAATCTACATATCATATTGGAGGTCGAATCATTAATCAATACCACAACTTATTAAAGTCAAAAATTAGAGAAACTCTTTTATATACAAAAGATTAACTCTACAAAGACACGGGTAATAAACAAAATCATTTTTGTAAAATTTTTAATGACATATATTTTCATTGATATTATTCTTTACTATGTATAGATTCTTTAATTGTTTCTCTTGAAGATCTAATAAAAAACATTGGGTCATTAATTTAGGTTAATTCAATTATGTTATAAAACTTGTGAGTTTTTAAATTTGTTATATTTGATGAGACTTCACTAAAACTATTATTTGGATTGTAATTTTTTGTTAACTTTCAAAACATTATTTCATTGCTATTTGTAAAATTTAATTTTAGGAAGAATTTTACTTTTAATCCTCAACATTTACCTACTTTTCTATTTGATTCCTCAATTTTTTTTTCTATTTTAGTCCTTAACATTTTTTAAAACCTTACAAAAATATAATTTCTATTAAATACATTAAATTTTCTGTTTACCTTAAGCATGCAATAGCTTTTAATCAGCTCTAGACTAGTTAACCAAGGTGATTAATGTACACACAAATTTTTCTAACCCATTTTCTTAATTTTAATTATTATTTTTGTATTTTTTTATTTTTCATTATGTTATATCATTATATATATATATATATAATATTATTGTTTACTATGTTATGTAAATAAATTTATTTAATTCTATCATTTTTTATTTCAATTATTATGGACTGATTTGAAGTTGATCCATACTATGGGTAGATGGAAAACTTAATAAATTTGATTGAAGTCTTTTTTATATAAGTTTCTAAAAATATTGATGACTCAAATAGAAAAACAAAAAGGTTAAGGATTGAAACAAAAAAGTAGATAAACGTTAATGACTAAAATATACTTTTTCCTTAATTTTATTATCGACTTTTTCATTTTGTATATGTAAGCATTTTACATATTTATTTATAGCTTTTTTTAATCAATAAGAGAGTCCAACCCAGATACGAAACACACTTATTAAATAGGTTGAGTCACGAGTTTAGATTTTTATATATAATTAATAAATGGGTCATATCATAGGTTGAGGCTTCTTAAACACAAATTGATTTACATACAAACACAATAGACGACATAGTAACACAAATTACCAATGCTATTTATTATTCCCTATTCTAAACATATCAATATTAAAGTTTGCTTGATGATCAATTAACCAGGATTTTAAGACATTGTATTCCTAAGACATGTTAAGGACATGAGTATTTTAGAGTCTTTTGACTTACTTAGTTAAAGGAAGTTTCATTTAATTGTGTTTCTTGATATGTTGACTTGATGTTATTAGCGACTTTGTGTTTGGTTGCATTTTCTTTTGTTGAAAAATAAAACTTTTGATGTACTTTTCACATACATACTTATGATTTATCAAATTATATGTTGTTAATACTTTGAGAATTTGTGATTTTTCTCAAAGATAGGTGCATGTGATTGTGATATATCTTATTTGTGATATAGATATATACTTGTAATTACACGTCTTATTTGTTTATTGAAGACATGAATAATGTGTTTTTAAGCATTCATGGATTTTTCATTACAGCTTATTGTTGAAGCATGTATGTCATTGAAAAATCATATGTGCAAAGCTGACAAGTAATAACATAATTTTGGATCATTTGTGATATTATTAATTGCTACACTACTACATCTTAATCCATGTCAACATTAGTCCTAATATATGTGATCATGAAAGGTCCTAAACAATAAGAGTGATTGTCATGGTTCAATATCTGTGATTCTTATTGGACCAAATTGTGTCTAAGGTGTACTCTCAAACTATAGTAGAGCTAATTGTGGCCACATTTGAGTTTGTTATTCAACCTATTTGTGATTACAATTAATGTTGCCTAAGTGAGAGAATGTTGGAAAATTTTTCCTTTTTATTAGGCTTTCATTAATTGTTTAAAATTAAGGTTGAGTAGTTATAGTTCAATGAGAATATTAGTCGAGCTAAATTATTTATTCGATCCATTTATGTGTTATAAAGCCCATTTACACATTATTTAAAGATATAGTTAGATAGCTCAATATAAGCATTGAACCCAATAGTTAACCTATCATGGGAGGGCCATATTGGATTATTACAAATAGACTAAGTTCCCTTTCTACTCTTTACATTATGACAAAAATTCTAATTAACTAGTCTCATTGAAAGCCATTAGTTGAGAAGAAAAAGAAGAGGAAGGTCTCTTTATATGCATCAAGATTAAAAATTAATCCTAGATATGATCAATACAAATACATATAACAATAATTATCTATATATATGATATTGAAAAACTTAAAATTTTAAGCATAACTGATTATGCTAGAGCCTGCATAGTTTGTAAAATACATATTCCAAGGTGGTCATAGAGGGACACAAAGGTAAATTCCATTTTTTAATTTTTGGAATCTTTAATTACCAACAATACAAAGTACATGATATAGGTTTTTAACCCCCTTCATCCGTATTTTGAATAAAGTAAACATACACGAGAAAAATCCAAATGTATTATAATTATTTCTATTTTTAATGATATGTTAATTTAATTTATCTAAGTAAACAATCCAACCAGAAAATGGCTTTCTTGCATGGTAAACATTTCAATTAGCATTGTATCACATATTTCAAAAGGACCAATCTCTTATGGGTCATTTCGAGAATTTACTATACATCAAGCATTACAAGTTCAATTAATCACCTCAATTAATTAGTAACTTTCATTTTCATTTTTATTATTTGAATTTGAATCATCATAAATAAGATTAAAGAAGATGTGATAGACTCACTAATGTAATATTATTATTAATCTTGGACAAAAAAAAATATTATTATTAATTACCTCAATCAATTAATGACTTTCAATTTCGTTTCTACAATTCAAATTCAAAAAATTAAATTTTCACAAATAAATTTATTTAATTACTAAAAATATGTCCATCTCATAAACAATTTAATTCCAGTAAAACCATAAAATTTTTCAATTTGATAATTTTTATTTCATTGTACATCATGGTCACCACTTTATACAAAAAGACTAAATTTCAACATATTAAGGTATGGAAATCCTAAAAAGTACCTAACTCTTATGGTAGTTTTTACATAAGATCAATGAAGACATAAAAGATTGACTTGATATTAAATGTAATATCTTCCCAGTATACAATACCCAATTGGCATATATTTCAGAAGGGCTAACCTTTTATGCCTCATTACAAGAATTCATTATATCTCATTATCAAGTATTACAAATTTAAATTTTATAGAAATTCTCTCTTTCATTCAAGAGAAGAAATCTCTTTATTATTATCATTAATCACCTCAATCAATTCATAACTTTAAGTTTCACTTTTATGATTTGAATTTAAATCATCACACATAATACTAAAAAAGATGTGAAAGGCTCACTTCACTCCTTGACACCATATTCGACTTTTATGAAATAGATTAATTCTTCCACAATGCAAGGTAATTGTAACGATGACAACACTAGGAAACATAGAAATAGATTGCCTGAGGGAAAGCTTAGATCAACCCATGAATTATCAAGAAAAGTTCTTCGTGAAGTTCAGCCTCAAGGTATGTACTTATGTATACAAGTATATTTTTGGTTTTCTCTTTCTTTTTTTTCTTTTTTTCTTTTTTTGGTTTTGTTTTTTCAAGTTATAATGGAGTTATGCCACACTAATATGGTGGTTTCAAGTATTGAATTTTTAGTTATATACAGATTGATTTGAAAGAATTGACAGGCAAAATGTAAGGGAGATGTGCAATGTTTGTATTTGGCTAATTTTATCTAAATCACAAGATTTCAGCTTAGAAAATGTCGAACTATAGTAAGGGCAGAGTTGAATTCTTGATAATACATTTATAATTGCATTTTCGAAAAATGCTTTCATTAGAATTGATAGTCACACACACCAATGAATGATGAACAACTATTGATTAAATTCTCAAATACTAAATTTCTGTAATACTTAGAAATTATCTAAAAATCGCTTATTTTAATTGCTACGTGTTGGAATTTCATTATTACACATGACATCTGAGTGCTGATAAACCGTCTATTGCATTGGTTTGTAAAAAGATGGTTCAAATTTTTAGAAGTATATATGTCATGTGCTTCAAAATGGACTGCCAGTTTCTGTGGTATATAGGTATGAGATTATTATAACTTACTGAGTTTATTACTTACATTTACAGCACATATATCCTTACTTTATACCTCATCTATGTCAGCTTTGGTTAATGAATGTACACTCAAATTTTTGCCCTGATCTATTATGCAGATGAGACACATGGTCAGTGGAGAGAGTCACAGCCACATCTACCTTCGGATTCAATCAATTCGCGCAAGAGCTTGGCATGGGATAGCGCCTTTTTCACAAGTCCTGGTATAGCAACACGAAGTTCCTTAATCAGTTAAGGCTGCATGTACATTACAGCTTTTCAATTTTCACCCAAAAGAATAGCTTCTTCTAATGATTATCAGGAGCATTTGATCTTGAGGAGCTATTGCAAAAATTGAATCTTCATGATGTGGAGAATGTAAAGGATAGTTCACGGCCAAGTCTAGCATGGGATAGTGGTTTCTTCACTAGTGAAGGTATTTCTTTACATGTTTACTGTAAGTAAAAAGAATGTATAGGTTTAAATTTTTAGATCATATGGATGTGGACCTATACGTGGTTTTAAGGAGGAAGTTCTTCATTTTAACCTGCTATTAATTCGCCTCACCGGATTTTTTTTTTTTTTTCAGCTTGTTACCCTTGTTTATGATCCTTATCTTGTATGTTTTTTCCAACATCATTAGGAGTTTTGGATGCTGAGGAGCTATCTATGATACACAATGAATTGTCAAAGACATCAATGGTAGTACCTTCTGGGATTGACAATGATCTTTGGGCATCTAGTAAGATGAAAACTTCAGTCGGTAAAGAAAACCTGGCTCTATGGAACCTAGAAAATGATCTTTTTAAGGATGGAAATGCATACGTTTTTAGATCAATGGATTCAGCAGGTTCAACTCCTAAAATTGAAGGATGGTCAACCGAAAAACCTAGAGAAGGTAAGTTTGAGATTATTTTTCAGTGTGTCAAGAATTATGAACTCGAATATCCTAATTGAACTTACTGAGTTAGGCTTCACAATCAATTGGTTTAAAAGTTCAAGCTTATAATAATGTGGGCTTTAATGTTTTACACATCAACACTCCCCCTACTTTATACACTAAGGCTATAATTGAAGCTCATCAAGTGAAAAATTGATGATATATGAGCTTGCATGACGAAGCATGGATTCAATTAAATCGGTATGAACTATAAAATCTACTACGTTAGAAATTTGAATTGAGATATGTTGATAGACATTTTAAAAGTATTTGTGCATTAATGACACCTAACGGTTGTTAGTGTGCAAGCATTCCATTAGTCTTTTCTTTTTGGCCTTCCCCCACTTGTAATTCTGTTCCATAGAACAAAGATACTTAGTTTCTAACTTGTGTTGATTTGCAGCCTCAAGCAATTCAAAATTTCCTGATGAAAGCATGGTATGTTTCCCCATTCATTCCAGCAGAACTCATCGATTTATCATTTTTAGAGGTTACGTTTCGCTAAAATCATAATCAAACTTACTCAGATGCAACCAATGCTTTCTTCAACAAAGAAACCCGTTGCTGCTGACAAATCAGAACAATCATTGAAGAAGACTTCTTATCCCCCCCGATGCCAAGTACGAGTAAGTTCTGTGCTGCACATCCAAGTACACGTTAATCAGACATGGTTGGTTATTGTGATTTCAGCTGTCCACACAAAGATCACATAGTATCTGTTGCATGTAGACATGGATAGGCAAGATGAATATGTTTCACGGTCAAACTAAAATTGCTAGCTTTGTTGAATGACTAAAAGCATGCAGCAAAAGAAGGCGGCGGCAAGCTCCCTTTGGTGTCGAAGCGACCGAGAAGGAATTCACTCCTCAATTTTCTCTCCAGAAGACATAATAGTACTGCGAAAGTTCGTTCTGGTAAGAGTAATAGTTTCCAAGGGAGTTTTTGGGAAAAATAAGAAAAACTGTTAAAATCGTGTTTATTTCCTATAAATCTTATTTTCTACTATAAATGTTATTGATATAACATATTACCACGTTGCTTCATTGTAATTGAGCTTCTGTGGATTGTATAATGGCAGATGATTGCGCCGGAATCCACATTAAAAGCGGCACAGTCGACACATCTATGTCAGACATAATGAGAGGGACAGCAAGTTCTGTAAATCCAAATCTCAATGCCAGTGCTCTGCGTCCCAAATCTCCACTGAGATGCTCAAGAGACAAGACCGGCAGAATGGAAAATCCACCATGCGCATCAAACTATTATGTTCTTACATCCCCTGTTAGTTCAACTGAAAAACGTTGCTGGAAGTCATCATTCTCAGTGCTTGCTAGCCATAAAGATGACAGTTCGGAGTCTTCCAACAGAGATTCCGGAAGTGAAATGCCCATAAATACCATCCAAGAAGTTGCATGCGCAGGCGGAACAAGTCCAGCAGCTTCTACCGATGTTAAATGCAAGAAGAAGCCTTCACTCCTCCGATTGCCATCACCAAAACTGAGACTATCCAATGAGGTAAGCATACATAAGGATGCATTCCTAAAATATTTGAATGCAAGCATTGAATTTAGATTGGCAACCAATTAATCTAAGGCCTTAAACCTGTTAATGTAACGTGTGCTTTTATATCGAATTCAAATTCACAACTAACCGATCTAAAAATTCAAGTTTGTATATACGATTCAATTTTCACTAAGCTACTTTTTGTCATTACCAGGATGTACCTAAAGTACCAAAAGAAAACGGAACCCCTATTTCTCAGTTTGGAAAAGAAAACAGTGCATCCAAGGTACGAAACAGAAGTTGCAACCTTAACAACTCAGCGGAAAGAGCAAGAACACCAACAAAAACCGTTACAAGAAGCGGAGACACTAAGCTTCGTTCAGTAAAACCAGGAGCCTCTCGTTCTCCTTTAGTTACCAGATCACCACATCCTCGAAAAGTTCAGAAATCTTCACCTGGCATATTGACAGAATATACTAAACAACAAAGGACAACAGGAAGTCGAGAGCCTTTGCAGAGCACCTTCCAGAACGTCAAAGACGGACAGGTCGGCTTAAGGGCTAGCAAGAGATCGAGGAATGAGCATGAAGTGGCAGGTACTCAACATGCTGGCAATCTGTTTGGGATAACACTCGATGATGATAAGGAAAACCTTGCCTGCGTTGACAGTGATTACAACTTAGGAAGTAAACCGATCTAGAGAAGAATTTTGCAGTCAGCAAACCTAATGATCTAGTTCAAGGGAAGATGGATTTCTAAGGATTTTTAGTTTCAGCCAATTGGATAATCCGCGTGGTTTTTAATAATTCTTCAGCTTTCCTCATCCAATGTATTTGAATATTTGGCATACAACTTAGGGTGTTTTGCTTCACAATAAAAAATGCACACGTTAAGAGCAGCTGCTAAATATCAATGTAATGCTCTTATGTTTGCCAGCATTCCAGAAGTCGGGGTAACTCCTCCCCGGTCTCGCCCAAAACTCGACCCAAAAAGCTTCAAATAGGAGTAAGGTGGCACGTGGTCTGTGGATTTTTAACGGTAGGACTAAGCAAACAAAGATCAACAAAAAAATTGAACCACCACCACCCATGGTGGTTTATGCATCATGGTAATGAAATTATCATTAATGATTTTTTGTTTATCCTTGCATGCCACTAACAGCCCCTTAGAGGATTTCCTATTCAATCTTTTCTTCTAAACCTCTACTTATTCCACGAACATTCACTATCGTATTCATTATTTCTTAAAAGAACTGCCATGTCTAACACATTAACAAATGGGGCAATTCATCCAATTTGTATAAAAGAATACATCCTTTACTTCAAAACCTACTTACCTTTTTCTCCTGAATACTGCAAGTACTGACTTTTCCGGTACCAGAACAGAAACTGCACAGAATCCTAAGACCTGAATCCTTCCGACCAAATTTTTGCCGAAAGAGCAACAGCACAAGATATCTAGTAACCTAAACATTTCTACACCAAATAGAGATTGGGATACACCAAGGGGGAGAACATCCCTCGATGAGGATGTCACCGGTTGCATAATTCTGAAACAAAATTTGCAACCCTCCGTAAACATTTTTAGCTTTCCACGATATCGGTTGAACTTCACTTTGACTGCGAGGATATTGACAACTACAGATAAAAGTTCCGTATGAATTTCTACTGCTGCCATTACTGCATTGGACCAACCAAAAGTGGAATTTCATGTACAAAGAGGTTAACGCCATTTCCATTGCAAATAGGACAGGACAGGATGGAAAGGAACTGAAAACTAAAAACTAAAAATTACTAGATGAATTCACAATCTAATTGCCTCTTCAGCACTCTTCACCACGCCATCCAGTCGAACATCTTGTAATTACAGAAAATGTTGCGTATCCATCCAAGTCTCTACAACCTACTCATGCACATCAATAACTCTAATCAATGATCATCTTTATAGCAAACCACGCATATACAGATCAGAGTGAGGCAGGCAATAATCATTAAAAGAAGATAGAAAGAAAATCAATCACACATAAAAATGATTTAAATGCCAAAACAGAGGTGATTTATAATCATCAATCTTACACAACTTGAGAATTCAAACTGAAAGAAAGGGACTCAAAGAATTCATTTAGCTAGACCGACAATGTATACTTAGAATAAGACTTAATTTTGGATGTATGTTAGCTGTACTTGTAGAAGTGCTGGCTGTCCATGAAACTTACTAGAAGTAATAGCTTCTCCAGTGAAGTTAAAAGTTTCTTTTTCTCTTTTTCGGTAATTATGGAGGTAAATTCTTTCTGCATATGAATCACTTCAAAGCATTCAGCAAACTAAATCCAACTTTAGACTTGAAAAGGAAAGAGAACATCTAAGAGGATGAATACATAAATGATACGTCTCACATCTCAGAAAAGTTACCAGATACAGAGACAACAGAAAGATTCAAAGACTAAAGGGCCAACAAGAAAAACCTGAGGTTTCTCTCTCTCTCTCTCTCTCTTTTGGCTTAATAAAGAGGGAGAGGAGGGGAAAAAGAAAAGCATCTGTACGTGAGTAAAACAGATATTTTTTCCCCAGTTGGACGATTAAATCAAGCAGACAAGTTTCATTAGTACAAATTTGCCAAAATCACATCCTAGTAAAGAGTACCTACAGGCTACAACCTAGAATGTACTCCCACATAAAACAATTCTGTATGCAAGTGTGAGAAACATAGAGAGAAGACTGCATTCTATCAAGCATGCTTGGCCTTTAGCTCCACATAAGCAGAGAAGTGCCTAGTCAAAAAAGTGGAACAGGTATAAAGAACTAAAGTTTAAAGATTACTTAAAGATGAGATTGATCGTTTAATATCTTACCAGAAACATTTCAAACGATTAACCTATTTCAGCATCCATGGGTACTTTAACATGGCCTTCAGCCATGTCAGCCGTGGCAACTTCATGATCTTCACTGCTGGCAATCATTGGTACT
The DNA here is from genome assembly GCA_037954665.1 of Laguncularia racemosa. Classification (NCBI taxonomy): domain Eukaryota; kingdom Viridiplantae; phylum Streptophyta; class Magnoliopsida; order Myrtales; family Combretaceae; genus Laguncularia; species Laguncularia racemosa. Next base: position 159,516 of record JBBMOL010000115.1, read on the forward strand.
TCCTGGCCTTCTGTCATGACATCCATGGAAACCTCATGGCCTTCAGCTATGAAATTCATGGCAACTTCATGACCTCCAGCTATGACACTCAATGCATTTTCTCGGCCTTCAATCATGAGAACAGGTGAACTTCTGAACTGTGTAGAAATAGTATGGCTAAGTTGGTAATTCACGAGCACTGATCCAAATATGTTGAACTTTCCCGCACTATTGTAAGCAACTTGTGCATCTGAACCCTTCTTGAAAACAACTCTAGCACGGCTACCCTCCCTGTCAATCTGTGTCTCAGATTCTTTCAAGGGTCCAAAGCGCTTGAACATCCTATTAAGAACACTTTCAGATGGAATGGGGCTCAACTGGGGGAAAACCATTACTAGTTCTGCAGGTGCATTTTCATCAATATATTCAAACAGCTTTTCTTCTGGTGATTCCTGAATGCTATCAGAACGTCGCTTTCTAGAATATGGTCTACGACCAACTTTACGGGGTTTCTCAGAGTCAACAGGAACCAACTGATTCTCTATTACCACGCCTACATCTGATGATTGCTCTTCAGAGCCATTTTCAATAACTCTATCAGTCCAATAAGAGTCATTCATGTCATCAAATTCAAATGTTTCAGAAGGCCCACCAATATGAGATCTTTTTCTTTTGCAATTTCTCTCAGGAGCAGAATCCAGGCCAGGCACTACAGAATTTCTAAAATCGGAGAAGAAACACGAAATCACATTCAAGAAGCTGTATTTTGTCTTTGGATCTTGAGCTGCTAACATAAGTTGTGATAGTAAATCATTTAGTGACGAATATTCAGCATCAAAAGCCATCCTACTTCTTTCAGTATCCTCGGTGTTCTGTAGGGAATTGACAGGATCCTCCACAGCAACCTTTTTATTGCTATCAGATTTCTCTCCATTGCTCTCTAAAGCAGGAGAACCAGTCATCTGGCTTGCAACCTTACGAAGACGTTCACCAATTTTGAAGGATGGCTTTGGAACTGCTGTTGTGGTAATTACTTTTGCAACAGATATACTTTTCCTCCGCTCTACTGATCCAGGATCCTCAGCAAATGAATCAAAAGACTTCCTCTTCTTGCTAGAAGATGGTGAGACTATCTTGCTCGAGTCATTACTATCTAAGTCAGCATCATCTTCTGCCAAATTGGTAGCCTCTCCCATCAGATCCATCACACTTCTTACCTTTTTCCGAGAGTAGAAACTTTCCTTCAAGTTATGTTTGCGTTTGAGGGAGGACCGCTTTTGAGTTTTCAAGTTCTCTTGGCCAGAAGATGTCCCCTCACCATCATCACAGACTGCAGTATCAGGATGTTTGGCATCATGGACATGCTTGTTATCCTCAGTGTGTGTAGTTTCTGCATCACTTTCCAATAGCCCTACAGAAAACCGGAACTCTGGCAGTTGACTATAGCCTTTCTGTCGATAGAAACCTGACAATTGAGCCTTGGCAATCACAAACTCCAGTCGACTAGAGATGCCCTCTGCAAGTTGTGCTAAAGCTTTCATATATTCAACCAGTATATGGGGCTCAAAATATTCTACACTGGCCGATTCATCAATACCCTCTCTTCTACTTGATTCTTGTCTAATTCCAGCATTTTCAACAATCTGACATTTGATCCTTTCAAAATCATCCTTTGGAATGCAAGGGCATGCCAAGCCTAACTCTATCCGTCTCCCAGCTTCCTCTAGAGCACAACTGACAGCATTGTTGAAAGATTCTGAATTGCTCTGCTTCTCTTCTTGAGAAAAATATGTGCGGAAGGGTTTTAGCTGAGACACATCATTCCATGCAAATGTTCTATCCCCAAAATATGCAACCAACAAGCAGTCCTTCTTATGATATCTATTTGCCTTCTCTGATGCATCAGAAGGATCAAAAATCTGACCAGGCCACCACGGATGGCTTCTTATTTTGCCCCACACCAGATCAGACACAGAAAACCCTGCTTCCTTCTCAGGTGGTAACACATCAGTATCATTGAACGTAATTGCCTTCTTAAGTGCTATTTGTCTAGCACTTCTCCGCACCTCAGTATCAGTAGAGTGATCCTCAGTTTCCATTTCTTCTGCTTCATGTGAACTAGCCAAATCAACATCAGCATCAGGGGCTTGCTCTTCAACTTGCTTATCCTGATCACTTGAACCATCCTGCATGATGTCAGTTCCTGTATTTTCAACAGAATTAGTAACATCAACTCCCATTGCATCAGCATTATGTTCCATTACTGCCTTATTGTCATCCACAGCCTCACATCCAGGATCATCTGCTATAGGACTTTTTAAGTTATCACAAACTGCAACAGTTGCCAGTGTCTTATCATTCTCTACGCGAGAGGAGGAACCATCAGTATTGGCCAAATTGGAACCCTCAAAATTTTGATCTGAAACAGCCTCGCCCACCATTTCTGCATTCCCATCTCCAGTAATCTCTGAATTACCCTGGCATGAGGGTGTTGAACCAGCACCATCATCTGTCTTCCCACTAGCCGATTCACCTTTCACCTGCTCTTGATTTACCTCTTCTTTATTCCTATCTACCCCCACGGCATCAACATGTCTCATAACCTCCCTGTTACCATCTAATTCCCTACTTCCTTGATCATTTGTTAGAGAAGTTTGATCATTATCAGTAACTACAACAGGCACAAGTGTTTTATCATTCATGGTACAAGGTAGGTTCCTATTAGTACTGGCTAAGTTAGAAATCTCAACATTTTGATCCAAAACAGTATCGCAAACCTGTTCCACATTGCCACCTTCAGCAATCTCCAGATTACCCTGGGATGAGGGTACTGAAACAGCAACGTTACCAGTCTTCCCAGAAGCAGATTCATCTATAATCTGCTCTTCATTTGCCTTCTCTTTCTCCCCACCTACATTATCCTTCTCAACATCAGTAACTTCATGGACAATTTCCATATTTTGACCGGTTGAATCAATGTCAGCATGATTATGGCCCCTGCTACTACCCTTCTCAAAACCAGTAACTTCATGGTCAATTTCCATATCTTGCCTTGTGTTTGAATCAACTTGAGCACAATCATGGCCCTTGCTACCATTCAAGCACTTGTCAGGCATCAACGGTTGATCTTGCGCAGCATTACTGGAGACAATTGCATCATTTTTACCATGGAGCACTTCATGAGTTGGTGGGCACAAAGATTTTGAATCGGTAGGTACCTTATCACGATCTTTAGTTACCCTGCTCAGATTGGCCAAATTGGAAGCCTCAAGACTTTGATCTGGAAAAGCCCAATCCACCTGTTCTGCATCAGTACCTCCAGTAATCTCCAGATTACCATGGCATGAGGGTATTGAAACAGCACCATTATCTGTCTTACCGCTAGCAGATTCATCTTTCAGATGCTCTTCATTGGCCTGTTCTTTATTCCCATCTATATTATCCTTCTCAATGTTGGTAACATCAGGGCCGATTTCCCTAACTTGCCCTATTTCTGAATCAACTTGAGCATGATCCTGATCTTTGTTAGTGTCCAAGCATTCATCAGTTATCAACTGTTGAACTTGCACATCATTACTAGAGACCATTGTATCATTTTCACCAGGAAGCACTTCATGGTTCAATGGGCACACAGAGTCTGAATCAGTACATACCTTACCATGAATTTCAGTTACCTTGTTCTCAGTCTCAGTCGCTGCTTGATGCTCTTCTGCTGAAGAACAGGCATATTCTTCAGAAAAATCATTCTGCATAACTACATTCCCTGAACATGGAAGTCCTTCCTTCTTAGCCACTACCACCTGACCTGCAGTTTCAAGAGCTTGATTAACCAAAGAACTGGCATTTGCATCAGTTAAAATTATTGGTGTTTCCATGACAGTACCTGTCTCTGTGGACAGCCTCTCTCCTCTTAAGCTAACATTTATACTTTGAGAAGCATCATTGACATACCAGCTATCCCCTGGATTCTCATTTACCTCAACAGGTACAACTGAACTTTCCAAAGTCACTGAAGAGTGTAAAACCTCACTATTAGTAACTTCCTTTTCAGGAACACCATCTCTTTGGCCGTTATCTTTCACCCCATCCTCAGTATGATCAACAATTGGCCCACCTAGATCCACAATCATTTCAGAAAATCCCTCTGGGTTGAATTTCAAACTTTCAATGGCCGAGGCATCCACCAAGCTAGAGTCATCCATGCCTTTTCCTACAACACTGTCCTCTGCTGTATCTATCTCTCTAATCTCCTCAAACAACTTTCCTTCAGAAACTCCACCCTGCCCAACTGGAGAAACTTTAACCTCAACAGGTTGACCTTCCTCACTGTTAGACTGCAACATTGCAGCTGTAGTAACCAAGTGAGGTTTAAGTACCCTAACTCCAGCCTCATCCTCCAAGTTCCCACCTTCCTTTGGAGCTGTACTATTAGCACAATCACCCATGGCAACATCACCTCTCTCCACAACATCACATGGATGACCTTCCTCAATCTTAGACTCCAAAGCTACTGACACCGTCGCCATGTGAGATTCGGATACCCTACTTTCAGCCTCATGCTGTAAGCTACCTGCCTCTGGAGCAATAGCATTGGCACCAGCACCAATGGCAACCTCATCTTTCTCAAGAGTCATATAAGATAATCCTTCCGATTTGGACTTCAAACTTTCAATGCCCAAGCCATCCACCAAACCAGAGTCATCAGCACCTTTACCTAGCACAGGGCCCTCTGCTGTACCCATCTCAGTAATCTTCTCGACCAACTCTGCTTCAGAAACTTCAGCAACTGGAGAAACTTTGACTTCTACAGGTTGACCTTCCTCAATCTTAGACTCCAGCATCACTGACATAGTCTCCGAATGAGACTCAGTTGCCCTAACTTCAGCCTCATTCTCCCAGTTCCCACCTTCCTTTGGAGCCGCTCTGGTAGCACAATCACCAACAGTAACCTCACCTCTCTCCACCACCTCAGCGTGCTGACCTTCTTCAATCCTTGACTCCAACAACTTAGTCTCCACATGAGATCCATCTACCCTAACTTCAGCTTCATTTTCTGACTTTCCACCTTCCCCTGAAGCCATAGAATTAGCACCATCAGCAACAGCAATATTTTCCTTCTCCACAGTTTCCTCACTGCCACCCTCCAAATCATCATCTCTCCTGCCCTCTTTTTCACATCCAACACCTTCTATACCTGGTTCACAACCCTCTACTGACTTCTCACTACTTCCCATCTCCAATTCAACACCGGCAACCTGACCTCTCTGCACAGATTCCCGTCGACTACTGTCCAAAACATCTTCTTTCCCACCTACTTCACAACTAATGCCTTCCGAACTGGACGCACCAACCTCAACAGATTTTCTATCACTCCTCGTCTCCGGCTCAGCATCAGGTAAACCCTCCTTGCCTGCATCGCCACTCGACCTCCCTTCGCCACTACCGCTACAAACACCATCAACAAAAACCTCAGACCCCAAAACCTCCACCATTATATCCTCTCCCCCATTACAATTCCCACCCCTACCATCATCTACTTTCTCGCTCTGCTTCAAACCCTCGCAAACCATATCCCGGGCTAGGGTTTCATCTTTACCTCCAACTTCACCAACTAAAACACTAGACTCTGACGCAGTACTCACACAAACATCCCCATCCTTATTTCCATCCATTTTAGACTCCCCCCAAGAACCCTAATTAGCTACAATTAAGAACATGGAATCAGAAATTCTAATACGGGGCAAAATTTGCAATACAAGAATGGAGTAGGAAAAGAAAAAAAAAAAAAAAAACCCTAGCAACAGGAGTGGGTACAGAAAGTGACAAACTTAAGCGCATAAAGTGATAGAAAGAAGTGTAAAGATTGAAACTTTCAATGGAATAAAAAAGCGGGTATTGGTGATTTTATGTGTACCTGTGCTAGATCTTCAGAGAAAATGGAGTGCTTTTTTCCTTTTTATGTTGGGGTTTAAGTAAGAGAGAGAGACAGGCAAGAGAGAGATAGATAAAACTAAAAGAAATGGGTCGAAAAACGGGGGGTTTTGTCCTTTTAGGCTTCCTAGTTCCCGCAGCTTTTTTCTTCTACTTGCATTATGTACTTGGTATTACCTCATGTCGTTGGGATTGTGGTTGTAATTTTTGCTTGCAAATTATTTTGATTTGAAATTTAAAATATCTAAGGTACGACCATTTATCTAATATCCAAAGTTTGTACGATCTATGGAAAGTCAATCGTATAATTATGATATAATCTAAAACATACTACAGAGATAAAATTAAAAATCATTTGAACATAATCCAATTAATTTAAATATGATCCTATTGCAACGACAATAAAATTAATTTACGTATCAAATCTTTCAACACTTGTTTTTCTTTTCCAAAGTATAATTCATAAAACAATACTAGTCTTTTACATCATAGGTGGACTAGTTACTTGAATTGATGAGCAAAATGATTAGGCTTACATTTGAATAATATAGAGAAAATTGAATCAATGAATTTGAAAAAAGAATTCATTTAATCTTAACCTTTCTTGTTATGCTCTATATTCATTAGGTTCCTTAAAAGGTTATCAACTTATACATGTCTATTCTAAAAACCCCATAAAACCTTATTAAATTCATCGATTGATAAATACGAGCTAACTAAAATTAGGTAGTTATCAATTGTTAGAACTTATAAATACTACCTAACAAAAGTTATTCATAATCAAATATCATATCATAATGTAGGTTGAAGCTTCCTACACTCAAGTTTTCAATAATTAAGAGATGAAAACTAAAGCATTACAATTCTTTCAATTAACCACACATAGTATGCAAGTGTCACCAGACTTGAGATTCTCCTCTCCTGGAGTTCTCATAAAACACTCGACCATCATTTGCTTTGTACATTTTACTCATTTTCAAATAACGAGCTAGTCTTCCTTTCCTATTCTTTACCTATAACTATTTTAAACTCATCCTTTACTAGGAGTTCCCCCATCAACTTTGCTATGGTCCCTCTTGTATTTGAAAAAACCAACCTTTTTAACTGGTTTTGACCTCCCATGACCATCATCAACAAAGCAACATTAGCTCTCAACCAATTTACTCATGAATTCCTAAACTTGCTTTTAGAATACTCATACCCTTAAAACAAATTACCTTACTAATGTCACTTATTACACATTAAACCTAAGTTGATTCCTTAGGTTTGTTCTAATATCACAAACCTTGACATTAACTTACACTTAAATTTGTGACACCTTCATCACAAGATTATTCTCTTGCCACTACCAATTTCCAATAAATTGCCACACTCCTGCACTCATTATCATACTTTACCCAAGATTTTCTCCAATCAAGACTCTAGACTTCCATGGGCATTCCTCTCTCTTCCCCTACCCCCTATCTTCGTCCTTTAAAATCTCATCTTGTTAAGTTGCCCAATGGTGAGGTGACTCACTAAAGTACTATTTTTACTTCCTGATAGATTGTCACCTTCTCCCCATTATCAATCTCATCTTGTTAAGTTGCCCAATGGTGAGGTGACTCACTAAAGTACTATTTTTACTTCCTGATAAATTGTCACCTTCTCCGCCATTATCAAACTACACCCCAAGATCATCTCAACTAGGACTTATAAGCTTTCACTACTCTACTCTTTACGTCCTCTAAAATTCCCTCTTGTTAAGTTTGCCTAACGGTAGGATGGCCCATTATAGAACTTTTTTTTCTTTTTCCTTTTCTTTTTCTTTTTCTTTTACAAAATGATTTAAGTAGATCTTGTTACAAAGTCTTGACTCACAACATAACTACTCTCTCTAGCAATGATGTCCTCTCTTTGGTGGCTACTCCAAACTTAATAGACTCGAGCCCTTTATCAATAAGACTACTAACATATTGATTTCATTTAGACAACTTGATGCAGCTAAAACTTTTACTCTAATACCACTTGTCATAGGACGAGAAGTTCTCCCCTCTTTGAGTTCTTGTGCTACACTCAACCGTCATTTATTTTGTACATTTTAGTCATTTCCAAATGGCAAGTTAGTTTTCTCTTCCTATTCTTTACTTATGACTATTTTGAGCTCATCCTTTATTAATACTACTCTCATTGGCTTTATCACAATCCCTTTTATGTTTGAGAAAACTAACTTTATTAATCAGTTTCAACATGTCATGGCTATCATCGGGAGAATAGCATCAACTCTCTACCAATTTGCTCACAAATAGCTAAACTAACATTTAAAGTACCTATATCCTTAGAATAAACTACTTTGCTAATACTACTCACTATACATTAAACCTAAGTTGATCCTCATATTTGCTCTTTTGTCATAAATCGTGACATAAGCTTGCTAAGATCACATCTTCCTCCGCCTTAATCCCTCTCTCCATCCTACGTGAAGTGTCATTGACATTTCAAGTACAACACCTCTCTCTTGCACATGAAATGAGCGACTTAGGGTACAAGCATATAACTTTCACTTGATGAATTTTTGCATTTACAAATTACTACACAAACGAAAACTTTATACATCTTTAGACACTTATCCATTCCATAATGTAAAATTGTATATTATTTTACATAATGTACTATGTAGCATAAAGAAAATCCCTTTAAACAAAATTTCTTGGCAAAGAGATGAATCTTGATGTATGAGATGGAGTTGAAATACCTTAAGGAAGAAAACTTAATAATTAGGCTAGTTTAAGAAATTGAAAAATAAAAAACAATAATAATAAAAGAAGAACAAACATTATAGGAAATTTTCAATGTCCTTGGTTAGCTTTGAGGTAGGTTGATTAGCTAAGTATCAAAAAGTTGCCAATTGACCACAATTAGCTTGCTTGTTTGGCTTGGACCCTCCACATCCATCTCTCCTTTTTGGAGAGAACTCATCCTTGAGTGAAGACATGATTACAAGAGCATTTTCGCAACTATGAACCTATAGATGTTACCTATTGAACTTGGGATTCACTGTCACATCACATTCTACTTACTTAGGATAAGAAAGATAAGACCTAACTATTATAAGCTTGTCATATATTAAAATTTTCATAATTAGAAATCTTGATGACTTTACTATAGAATAAGCAAAAGACCATTATACTCTAAATAATTCATAGATTATTATAGAGTTGACCTGCAATAGACCTTATAAGGGTAGAATCCTCTTTTTGTGTTAAGTGATTGTAGTAATTCTAGTACCTATGATAATGCTCACTTATTTCCTCACATTGCTCCTTTTTAGAGTGTAGTTTTACAAGATAAAAACCTTGTACTCGAGCCTAAGAAGACTCGAGTTGCTTTATGACAAAGCCAGAGAATCGAAGTTCTTTTAACAATAAAGACAGTCTGTCAAATGTTACAAGGATCAATCCTAATCAAACATGCATGAAGGAAAATTTTCAAGGTACCATTCAGACAATACTTAAGCAGCATCCGGATGACTCCTTTTTTTAACCTAGTATACAAATGGCTATTGAGAGACCTATAAACGACACCCCTTGAACTAACTATTATTGGTTTTGTAGATTGCAAAAATGAGAAAGAGATGAAAGGATAATTTTTGTGGTGCCCATAAGAACACTCATTGGGTAGATATTAAACAACGTTTTGACTAGCAGTCACATTCATACGTACGATAATCCCTCAATGATAAGCCATTGCAAGTTTGCTGTAAGAACTAGCAAGCCCCTTACGCATATGCCATAACTTCATCACACACATAAACACAAGTACTCTCATAATGATCGACTTTGTATTGTATAAACATAGGGAAATATCAATGATATATATATATATATATATATATATTGGGTTTTCATGCTTAAAAAGAGAAAATTCTTTATTTTCCATTGATATTTTTTCCCCTAGCTAACCAAAATTCAATAAGATCAAGAGAAACCATGTCTTCATCCATAGGATCTCAGGTACCCAAATCAATCTAAAGCTAATTGCCCAAAATGAGAAGAAAAATGTTTTGATAAAGACATTTCTCATATTGTTAATAGCCGCCATGTCAAATTTTACCATCATATACTATTGTCTAATAAAACCTACTAACAATAGTAACCAATGCTAATTTTTACATTGGAAGATAAGCATTATATTATATCACAACATATATAAAAAAAATAAAGATTAAAAAATGTTTTCCATGAATCAAAATTTAATTACCAACATGGATAGACCTATGGGGAAAGGAGAAAAATATGTTGTATATAGTTTTAGGGCAAGTTTTAACACAATATTACACATAGCAAAGTAGTTACTTATTTGATTTTGTAATCATTAGGTTAAGGTTCGAACCTCATAAAATCATTTTACTTTTTTAAATTACATCTATTACTTGAATGGCTTTTTTTCACTTTTTAGTTTTTTCACTTTGTTAAATTTTATTCAATTCAAAATTATAATCAACTTAATAAATTCTCATGAGCAACTATTTATTTATTAGTAATACATTACAAATAATAATTACATTATCAATACTATAAATATTTAAATTTTATTGCATAAATTATTAATAAATAATACCAACCATATGCCTTGATGTACTAAAACTATTTAACAATTAATATTATAAAAATAGATATAGATTATCGAGTCATTGACCGATTAATTATCTAATTACTTATATTTAAAATCGATATATATTGATAATATTGTGAACGAAACAATTTTACAAAATCATCATTAAAAAATTATAAAATATTTATGTTACATTGCTTTTTTCACAATATTTATATCTTATTTAAAAATTTATTATGATATATTTTTATTAATAACAAAACTTACACAAGTTATATATTAATTTTATCTTATAAATTGATAATTAAATTTTGATTAATATATACAAAAAAATTACAAACCTAATCTATTCTATTAAAAAACCAACATTTATACAATTAAATTACAAGGACCTTGGCAAAAAAAAAAGGTGAAAAACATTTTCTTTTAACATCAAAATGCATTAAGCCCCTTTAATCATTTCCTAAAACGATTTAAAATTTTTCATCCTATCAAATAATAAAAAGTGTTGTGGGTGGAGTACAATTACAATAAGAAGCAAATTTTACCCATATGCAATTTAATATTGACTTAAATAAAGTAAATTAAAACCCTCGATCGCTTGATTTCTACGTCCATCCTAGTTTTTTAAAACAAAATATAGAAAGGCTCCATGATCTATTTGTCTTTTAACAATTATCGGCAATATAATAAATAAATGCACTATAATGTGCCCACGTAATTATACCAATCAACTACTAAAGAGATAGAGCCTACATGTTATTTAAATTAGCTAAAAGCCAGTACCAGCGGTGGTTGATGATTTTAGATACATCTATAGCGTATAAGCAACCATAAATTATATATACAAACAAAACATGAATATATAATATTGGTGCCATCTATACGCTAGAAAACCAGCACTGAAGCCTTATAGACGATTTTGCATCCTCAAGGACATCAAAACAACACTTTCTATCCTCCATGGATACCTCTGCTGTCACTTCAGATTTCCTAGCCATAGCCATAGCCATGTAAAACCCTTCCAACTTCTTCAAAACGGTACGGCATGAAGATTGAAGAGTCCAGGCGACACGGTAGAATACTCCCTTTACACTCTGCAAAAATAGCATCGATGCCTTGACTTTCAGATTCGAGTGAGAGTTATCAAGAATGCAAACTCTAGCAAAAGACACGGACATGGATCTGATCTAACTAGCCATTCAAGGGACCATGTCACCATACCATGTACCGAGTTCCAATTGCACAATGAACCCAAAGTATGGACCAAGGCTCCCCGTTTGTACCCCCCATTAGGACCTTCAAGGGGATACCAGTCCCCACAGGCAAGCCCCTTCTTTTTCTCTCCTAGAATGAGAGGTTTACGGCTTGCTCCTTAAAGTAAAATTCTGGATTTCCCGTGGGACAAGCCTCTAGGCAATCAACACTTAATCTGGTTGTCGAGCTGTCCTGGAATCTAATAGCAGTGTAATTCCACCCCTTGTTCTGGACAATGTGATTCAATCACACTCCCAAACAACACCAGCGCTCCAAAACAAAGGCATCAAAATTTGTGCTGGCAATATATAGGGTGACAAGGTGGTAAAAAAAATTGACCCCTACTGAAGATTCCGTCCAAATATCTGTTCCAAAAAGCCCTATGGTGGAACTTGCAGACAACAAAAAGATAAATTTTACACAGCAGATTAAAAGAGAATACATAGTATGCCGTAGAGCAAAATTTACCAAAATAGTGAAAACAAAATTTATAGTAATCTGCCAGAACTATATATAATTATGTACAATGTATGAATGGCAGACAGGATGGTTTGCTCAATCGGAGAACAGTTGACCAAAGATACATAGCAGTGGTCAAGGAACAACATATTGATTTTTTCTAGGTTAAAGAAAAGTACTAAAGGCTAAAGGCTAGTAATTGCAGACCTTGTGAAGATGTCATATACAGAGATAAGAATTTCAGCACCTATTAGTACAATAATGAGCCATTCCAAGAAATCTGACTTCCTATTTTGAAGAATTTCCTGAAGAAATCGAATGTTGTGCTGCAAAGAAAGAAAATATCATTACAACATGTCTTAAAATAATGTGCGCAAACAAGCACAAGAATGAACATAAATAGTTTGGGTAAAGAGAGATGATACCTCTACAAACTTCAATTTAAAATCAAGACTAGAAAATCTTTGCGTCAGTTCAAATTCATCTCTCAGATACTCCCAAATCTGAGCATATTTGGCGTTTTTCCAGGCAATATCTGATCTGGAAGAACCAAACAAGTTTCAGAGTTCATGCAGCACATATGAAAAAGCTACAAACTGTTAATTTCTTAGATGCTTCTGTGCATTAAGGAGAGAGAGGGCCTTTTCTACATAATCAAAGAAACCAGAGACATTGTGTATCTAAATACCAATTCTTGTTTTACTAATGTTAGTTAAAAAGCAGATTCTCTTAAAAGAAATAGAAGACATGTAGCAAAATTCCATCCCGATACCACATGTCAAAAATATAGTAAATTCATGCTGCAGGTTAAAAAAAGGAGTATATCTCCAAATAAAGATGTCAAGATACCTCTCAAATAGTCCAAGCTTTAGAATCACATCCGCAAGATTGGAATTTGCTTTCCCTACTAACTGGAAGAGCTTTTTACGGTCCATCTCAAATGTCCCAGTTTTCTCCATACCACGATTTATATCAGTGAATTCTCCAACCATTCCATCAACCTGACAAAGAAAATATATTAGAACAAAACCAAATGACAATAAAGCTGAGGCTTCTGACTTACTGCTGTAGCATACCTGCCGTACATAATAGTCAAGGGCAATACTTTGACCCAGAACGCTACCTATTGTACGGATTCCATCAGTATTTAAGTACTGCAGCATTATGTAGTCCAATCCACCTTGCATCCAAGTGCTCAAAGTCGGCTTCTCCCTCACTTCATATTCTACAGTCTCCATGTAAAATATAAAGTTCAGATATCTTCCAGTGATAGTGTATGATAGCATGCAACAGGGGAGATTGTGACAAAGAATCAAAAGCCTAGTCTTTAATCCATTATACGAAGACTGAGAACAAACAAAAGTATCTTTAACCAATCAAATTTTCACAACTCAGTTAGCATGTAGGGGGGGAAAAAAAAAGAAAAAGAAAAAAAAAAAGGGTAGAAAATCACAACTTAATGTCTAAGCGGGAAAAAAAAAAAAAGTCTAAGCAAAAAGAGGATTTTAGGAAGACACATAACACAATAATCACCAATATTGACTCCAAAATAAGGATGTTTGTCCTATATTTACCAAAGAAGGATGTACCAAAATGAAACAAGAAATTATGCAAAATACAATTAGAAAAATTCCAAAACACAAAATTGCAGCCTACATGAACCACTTGCAATAACATTATCATATGAGATTTATATACAAGCTATTTTTATAAGAGTGGTATCCACTACTCCAAAAGAATTTTTTCTATCAATGAAAAACTACTACTTTCCAAGTGTATTTTTTCTATATCAATAAAATAAACTTATTTTTCCAAGTGTATTTGTTACATTTACATATGTAAATGTCTCTGGAAGAACAAGAATAAACTAGGGAACAGAGAATAAAGAATGAAACAATTTCCAATGAAGGAACAGCAGGCACATAGCATGAAGCAATGGAAAGCAACGAGAAGTGATGGTCACAAGTAATACATTAGGACTCACCATCCTTCCTCATTTCAGGAAGCAATCCTGAAGCATGTTTTTCCACAATTTTCAAATAACCATCAACATCATGCTCGTGAACATTAAACAAGACAATGGATCCATACTGGAAAACAACCATGTAGCAGCAATTGCTCCCACTTAAGGAAGAGCCAAACTCCTGCAACAGAATAGAAGACCACCATTAACAATAGAATAGACAAATTCCATCAGGCATCTGCAGTGCTGGAGCACTGTAAAACCAACATATGGCCATCAAATACACATTCTTATGGGCAAGAAAAGGAGGAAAAAGAAAAGTACAGCAAGCTTTCAATATACGGGCCTTTTTCGCTATGCAAGATACATTTTTCATAATTTCTAGGCAGCATGTATTAGCTCCCCTATGCACCCATCTTGAATCTGAAGAAGGTACTCAACAAAATAAGTAAAAATGTCAGGACTATTGGAGGACTCGATTAGATTTTCACAACAGAGGATGAAAAACAAACAGCACTCAACATTAGGAACCTTTCTGTTTTGGCTAGAAGGAAATTCCCAGTGTTCTATCAGAAAGCAGAGAGTGTAATAATCTTGTCAAGAGATAAAAGTAGAAATGCACCGCTACTCTTAGAAACTAAAACTGTGAACTTAGCTTTGTTGAACTTACACTGGTATTAGATAGATTGCCAAACTTCAGGACAATGTAGTTAGTCATACGAGATGTCGGTGGGATGAAATTTGCTCTGTTCTGGTCGACTAAGCTTCTCAAATCCACACTGCATAATGAAGCATCAATGGTAAGTTTCTGCATATTTATTCCAGAAAAAAAAAATACCCAAACCGCAATTCCACTCAACCTCCAATGCAAACACTCTATGGTTAGCAATTTTAATACATTGAAAGAGCCTTACTAAGATACTTAGGTGCCAGCACAGCCTATTATAATATTATATGCAACAGACTATACTTAAAGCATACCCAGAGAATATACTTTAATACTTTTCCTTTACAATATGCTGTGTCCTTCAAAGGCCCCTTATCCATCTTTGTATCTATATGCATCTTTTTTAGTTTCCACCATTATGCATTGCTCATATGAATTAGACATAGAATATCTACTCATTCCAGACCTGTCGCTCAGTTTCATGCTTGCCACCTGTTGAACATCCAAGTAAAACAGGTATAAAAAATAATGCTCCTCATGTATTCAGCATATTATTCCTACCTATCCTCATCAGCAGTATTTGATTACTTCTGAAATACTCCCAATATGAAATAACACCATCCCCTCAACTTATTTATATACTTCAAATGAAGCTAAAGCACAGCAATAACCAAAATGCTTTTATAGACAATAAGAATTATAGCCTCGTGCTACTAATAATATACTTTTCTAAATTAAACCCTGCTAATGCATCATATATCCACCTTTCTTTTTTAAAAATAACTTCATACGAAGAGTTTTGCATATCCATTAAAAACATTCCCAACTTACGTCACATTCACATCTAGTCGATACCAGGTGCCAATCGCCATTTAGCACCATTACCATAGGTCACCACTTTAACATCCACATTCTAAAAATAGTAACTTTCATCAAACATGTGAATAATTCTAGCAACAAACTTTGTAGGAAACATTTTCACAAAAATAAATGCAAAAATAAGTCCACCGTCCAAACAAACGCAACATGAAAATTGCAACAGGAGGAAAATGGAAGAACTTTTTTCGAATTATCTGCTATAACAATATTGTTATCTCAATGCTACCGGTTCATCACAAGGCAAATCAAACTAGGAGTCAAACCGGATCAAAATTTCGGACGTTTTGTCATTCGCTTTACAGTCCGATGCCTGAGTCAGACTTTATTTCTTTTTGCATGGACTCAAGCTCCAGTTCATAATGAGACTTGCATAAAAAATAATTTTAATATCCCCTAATCAATGCCTTGTACAACATCCCTTAACCAAGGTCCTTGTACAATGTAACTCGGGTTTTATACGTCAACATTCAACCCATAAAGCATAGAAAACAAGTTATTATTAACACAGGATCCAAATGACCACAAAAGAAACTGCACAGAAAATTGGCCGTAACCCTAAAGCGATTATTTTACATTATAATTCCAATTCAAAATTAAACAAACGCGCTAACCTAGTGGAGAAAAAATATGCCCTCACTGGAATTGATGTTTTGGCATCCACCTCCTCACCACCACCAACACTGCACTCACTCTCCAAATCCACCGCTTCGGAGCACGACACCGGCTCGTTCCACTCGAGTGTCTGTGCCGCGGAGGAAGCCGAATTCACCGAGGAAATGCATTTCACGGCGAGCGTATAGCTCGAACTGGGAATCAGCTTAGAAGGAAACAATAGAGCTGCCGACTGAAGAGGAATCAAGGTTAGGGTCTTGCTGGGAAATGGAGGCGAGAAGGAGTGGTGGTGGCGAGGTAATGGAGGAAGAAGAGCACGGCATGAAGAGGAATAAGAAGAGGATGAGAAGCAAGGCTTTGGGAGATTGAATTTGCAGATGAGACGGTGCAGAGAGAGAGACAGCGGAGTGGCGAGTGATGGTGGGAAAATTCGCATTGTGTGCGTTGCGGTGTGGGGCGAGGAGGAAGAGAGAGAGAGAGAGAGTCTGTAGGCTGCGGATGGGTGGGTATTTTTTCTTGTCCAAACAAAGCCGCTTGGAATTTTAATGGGAATTTTTCATGGGATTTTGTTCAACGCAGTACCAGTCTCTTTTTATCGGAAAATGTTTTTCATTAAATATATTTTCATAAAAATCACGTTTTTATTTGTTTGGTAGCTTTTAAAAGCATATGAAAATATATTCATACCTAAGTAAAATATTATTAACATATTGCCATGTATAAGAGTAATAGCTTATAACTTTTTACTTTAGTTGCAAAAAAAGCAATATATAATACAATTAATGAGGAACCTTATTATTATTGTTGCTGAAGGATAAAGGATAATCCATTAACACATAAATAAAAGTACATAACTAATCTAGAGATGAGAGGCATAATCGACCAACAACAAAATAGCTAAATGGGTTGAGGGGTGGATTAACTCTAAAAGTACAACTCATTCCATTTTTATTTTATAATACAACCTAACAAGCACATGTACTACATTTAACAAAAGAAAGAGAAAAAATAATAAAATAAAGATTTAATAAGTAGTATATCTTTCACGATTACAAACATCTTTCATGGACTCCTCCTCGGTGAAGAAACTACTTACATAATCAATAATTCAAAGTGAGTCTCGACCATACTATTTTGCCATCCTCTACTCAAAGTAGTCTTCAAACTTTCTTTAGGCTCCATTGTTTCAATCTCTTCCATATCTGTTGAAGCCACTTTCTAGAGCATTGCTTGCAATAACTAACCAAGTGCATCTTTGTACACTACACCAAGATTACCATTTCCTCGATGGCATCAGCTACTACATCGCAATTCACTTTTACAAAATCTACAACAGGAGAATTCCATCTAATAGCAACATAATTCATTGAACTTACTAGTTGGTCAGTCATGCAAAGAAGTGTAGCTCGATATTCTCTTATCTCTATCGATTCTTGCGACACATTATTTATCACTCTTCTTAGATTCAATTGTTCTCTATTATAGAGCAATAGTTTCAATGTTTCCATATGTTCTAAACAATGATGCTTGCCTTCATGAAGATATCATTGATTGCACTTGGAGAAGGAATGCAATAGATTAGCCAATCGAACATCAATTCTTCGTGTAGTCTTGTACTCGCAAGTTTGAACAAGTGAACTAAACAACTCACACCCAAGCACATTGGAAAGAGAGATGCTCTAGTGTTTCCATTTGGTTGTAAAAGCTACATAAAGGATTAGCTTCAATTATTCTATAAAATAAGTTATGATTAGTTGCAAAAAAAAACAAAAAGAAAAGAGTAAATACAGAGGTGCCACAAATGTAGTTTATGCTTCAGTCAACAATCAAGATGCTAAATGGAAAATAGATACTCTTGAGCAGCTTTCTCCATATAGCATACGACTCATTTTGCAATATTCTCCATGCTAATATACTAAGAAGAGTCGAATTAAAAGATTGTACACTCCTAAGTCGTAATTCATCCCCATCCTTAGTTTTAGATAATTCTTTCCAACTTTGAGTTTTTACTCATTATAAGACTCCCTCCACCAAGAATTTGAAATTGAACTATTTACTTCTCTACACCATTTTCTAGGAAAACTAAAGATACTTATTAAATGGGTAGGTATTGCATAAGTTACAACTTTGATCATAACTTCCTTACCACCTAGTGATAAGAAATGACTTTCTCAGCCTTGTAACTTATATGATATTCTCTTCTTAACATGTGCCAAGACCTATCATTTGGATCTATCCAAATAGTTGGTAATCCTAAGCATTTCGCTAAGTCATTCATTGTATCATTATGAAGAACATCACAACACTCTTCTCTAAGCTCATTTGTGATAGATTTGCTAAAGAAAAGTAAAGATTTGTGAAAGTTTACCTTTTAACTTGACGATGCACAATACTCATCTAGAATGTTCTTTAGGTTTCAAAGTGTATAGAGGGTTCCTAGAGATGATTGATCACATATAATGAAAGTGCCAGACAATTTTGGAGAAGTCTTCATTTCATGACACATGAAGGGATGACCTTAGAAAGAGGTGTGGGAGGAGGAACAAGCAAGCTTAATGTCTCATATGTGTGCATGTGGCAGTATATTGGATGTGTATTTGATCCATTCTTGATGAAGTTTGATGAATTTCTACTATTTGATATTCTGCGAAGTGATTCTAGTAGAGTAATAGTGTTTGTGCAAAACTTGCAAATGCTTTGAATGTTTTAAATAAGGAGGAGAAGGCTCACATATATAGATTTTCGCTCCTAATTTCAACCATTAGGTAGAGTTAAGATGGATGGACCAAATGAGTCATTGGATGAATTTTTAGCAATCAACAGTCTAAATTAAAGTCTCAATCTCTTATATGATATATGGGCTTTAGGCTTGGGCTTAAACTAAGTTAAACCCAATTGCTTACAAGATGAACCCATCACTAATATAAAAGAAGCCCACTATTTTTCTTATAATAGGCTATGGCTTATTAAGGCCATTTAAAGCTCAAATGAACTCAAAATGATCTCTTTATAACCTATTTTTTTGCGCACAAGACAATCTAGCAAAGTTAAGAGTGATAAAACCAATCCAGTGGTCTTTGTTGCAAGCCTACTAAGTTCGATCTCCCTAAAATATCCTTAATTGAGCCCAATTTCCTAAGTCCCGTCACTAGCATAGTAAACTAGTCCATGGCATTAAATTGGACATAAAACTCGATTACCAAAATAGTCCTCTATACAAAGGTTATGTATTTCATCTTCCAAGAAAAGTTGAAGTCATCTATATCAACCTCTTTCTTGAAATTTTTTTACAGCAATTAGTAAGTAGAACGAATAAGAAGGAAGAGGGTCCCCCCATCTAATACCTCTAGCCAATTGAATATGCCCCACCATCTTTCCATTTACCGTCAAATTATAAGAAACCAAATTAACACAATTCATTATCCATGCAGTTCATTTATTTGAAAATCTCATTTTACTCATACTAATCTTTAAAATTGACTACTCAGATTTATTATATGCCTTAATTGTATTTATCTTTTGAGTACAAATTTGTTTTTTCCTTTTATTTTTAGTTTTAAGGAAATGATAGACTTCATGAGTCATGATTACGTTATCTTGGATTAGATGGCCTAGAATAAAAGTACTTTAAAAAGGAGTTATAATAGAGTTTAAAAGAGGTGTAACTAATTTGATAGGAGTTCAAAAATAATTTTGTTAAAAAAAAAGGTTATAAAGATTAATAGGACAAAATTGAGGGACATCTTCAAGATGGTTTAATTTTTGGATTAAAAATAACATCAATTTCATTAGATGTAGGTGGGGACATACATGGTTGCATAAAAGTGTTGACAACTTAAAAAATGTAGATACCAATTAATGGCTTGATAAAATAGCCCATTGCGTCCATCTTCTTATCGTCTAAACCCTAGCCATCATTCCTAATATAGGTGCTAGCTACCGTGCTAAATCCCAACCACTACATCACTAGATGGACCCATGACCTATAGTAGAGTTGACTCAAAGCAGCAACCTATGTCAACCTTAGCTTTGACCCATTAGCATAAACTCATGTCTTGTAGCAAACTTAGCTTAGATCAACTTGCAACCTATACCAAACTTGGTTTGAACTAATTTGTGGCTCATGACTCACACTAGCCTAAACCCATATGCACTATCAAGTTGCATCAAGGTGCAACTTAGTTTGTGCCACTTGTGATCTATAAAGTTATACTTAGTTGTGAGCTAGGCTTGCAATCTTAGCATTGTTACACTAATGGATTCATCTTGGGTCTCACAAACCCATATATTACATGATGAGAGAAAGAGAGAGAGGCATTGGTTAGAGGTAATTAGTTCTCGAAGATGGTGACTACCGGTTGCACAAAGTTAGCTAATTAGGTCCATTGTGGGGCTAAGATCCAACAATAGCAAAGAAAAGTTAGAAGTGATAATCCATAAAATGCTATTCGTGGAGATAGGGGATAAGGATTTTTCATGGAATCATTATCATGTGTATAAAATGAAAGTGAACGTGGGAATATACTATTGTATGGACTAGAACATTAAAAGTTTAGAATTTAAAGCATTTTTATTTCTATAAACAAAATATAAAAATACAATAGGAATGATACGGAGCATGAATTAAAATAATTCATTCCAATTTCTAGACAATATTGCATATTTCCAATTTTGACTAGAATTAATATGGAAAAAAAAAAATTATATACGGACATGAATACAAATTGCCATCCCTAATGCAAGTTATTGTAGGATGACTAACATAGAAAAAGTTTATTTTTCTACCGGGTAACATGATTTCATCATCGGATTAAACCTTTCTTAATTTACATTTTGTTGTTAAAAATAAATATTTAAAGTCAATGTCCGTGTTTAAAGTAAATGATTGTGGTGAGACAGTCATGCTCTAATATCATGCTTATTGCTCTGTCATGAAGATATAGTTGGATCGATTTGCCTTATTGTAAATATCATATATCTGATTAAGAAAAAGAAAAGCCAATATTTGTGGGCTTATTTTAGGGGAAAAAAATTCTTTCAAAATATTTAATATTAACATCTAAAGTAAAAAATAAATAAATAAATAAAATCCTTGTCACACTCGACTGTAATTAGCATTAACAATAACGACCAGCCACCACAATCAGATCCAATGATCATCAATTAAATCTCCCAGCATAACAATCACCACGTTTTTCTTTGCAAATAACATCTTCCGTTATTAAATTAGAATAGAAATGAATATTGTTTAGTTTGATATGGTTCATTTTTTGAACTATATAGTTCGATTTTTTTTTAAATCGAATCTAATTATATAATTCGGTTCGTAAATTTTTCGAACCTAGAAAAAGGGATTTGATCCAATTTAATCAACAGTTGAAACCGTTTTTACTTATATTATTAATTTTTTATATATATAAATCAATAAATTATACAAAATTATACTAAAAATAAAAAAGATTTAATTTATTATTATTTCTTCGATATTACTCACCATCTCCAATACTCATTTAATATATTTAAAATGATCTTATTATCTTTTTATAGGTAATTTTGATTTTTATATTAATCAAAAAACAAAAATATAAATAAAAAAATAGCGAATTATATATTTGATGAAAATCGAATAAAATAAGAAATTGAATAAGTAATACAAAACCCTTTTTTTATTATATATTTACTAGATTTTCATAACAATTGTTTTTCCCTATGATTTGATTCGGTTTATAATTTTTTTGAGCCTAAAAAGATGGTTTGAACTTAATTTATAGTTTGGTTCAGTTTGATTTGATTTAATTTATGGTTTAATCAATTTTTTTTCTTAATCCTAAATTAGACCTATTTCATATCTGATAAGTATATTCTTTCCAGATAATTGATATAGACAACTTTGATCTTTGTTTTTTCTTCTTGGCAACAAGACTTCTGTATAATATTAGGGAAAAAATTGTAAAATATGCCCTTCAAATCATTAATCAAGTGGGGGAGAGATCATTGAACTCTCAAAATTTACTTTCATTTCTACATGATTTTTAATGAAGTGAGGAGAGATTACCGAACTCCCAAATTTTATTTTTATTTTCACATGATTTTAAAAAATACGTTCGTTTCCCTAAATCGTTAATGAATCCCTAAGATTCTTACTATTTATGTTTCTTTTAATGATAATATTAGGATTTTAGTAACATTTTTAAAATATATGCATATTTTTATAAGTTTTTTAAAATTGAATTTTACGAGTAAAGTTATCTTTTATTTGTATAATATAATATATGATTAAACTTAGAGCAATAAGCCAATGTGATATTAAACTATTTTACTTAGACCAATGAGAGAATTTTTTTTTTTTTAAATGTTGTCAATGGCACTAACAAAGAACTTTTCGGCTTGGAAATTTGTGAGGAACCCATCAATAAATCATCAAAGAAACATACCTTGAATAGGAGACTTAGAAAAGAACCCACGTTAAACATGCCCTTATAAATATATGAATACCTTTCAACCTTTTCTCACTCCAACTTCTTCTCACCAAATGATTCTTCTCTTATATTTTTCTTACGAATTTTCTATAATGTAATTTTGTAATTTATATATAAAAAAACTTCTTTTTCCCCCCTTTTTTGAGGTGTGTTTGATAAAGGGTGAGAAGGGGATACTAATTCTTTGAAAATGGTTTTATAGGATTTAGCTAGTTCTAATCTCTAGGTATGCCATTAAAAAAAAAAATTCATGTAATTAAGAGATTTTGCAATTATTTGTCATGTAAACTCTCTATAAGTTTAAGGAATTTTTACATTTAAAACTAGTTTCATCTTTTAATAGTGGATATATATTTGCTATTTGACAACATACATGAGAGACGAGGATCTACGTTTAATAGCAAATATCTATATTGGATAAATATTTCCTAACTAAATATTTCTTGATATTGGGGATGAATAGATATAAGGTGAATAAAATATGAGACTTTACTTATATCATATCCTATAAGATATAAGTTCTCAAATTTTAAAACTAAAATCTATCCTATTGTATCTTGGAATAATTTTAGAACCTATATCTTGTAAAATTTACAAAGCACATAATACTCTAATTAAACATGTAGATTTTCTCTTTCTTTTTATTAATTTTAAATTTATGTGATATTAATAAAGTAATTTATATATAATATTATAAGTTTTTCATATGCAAAATTTATAAAATTTATGAAATAAAAAAGTAATTTTTCTATGTTCATTATTTCAAATTTAAGTGGTTTTACTATTTAGTAATGAGAAAAAACAAGCGGAAAGAATGGAAAACTTAAAATTGGAGAGAAAAATAGGAAAAAATAAGGAAAAGAATGGAAAACATAAAGTGAGAGATGTAACGTTATGTTTAGCCGTTTACGACTCATTTATTTCGGTGAATAAAATAAGACTATAATAAATAACTATTATTGCAAAATGGAATAGAATGTAATAAGGGATGAATTATAAAGAGAAAAATACCAAAATGCCTCCATACTTGTTATATCTCTCTCTCCTCTATTCCATTCACATCACCTCTCTCTTGATCTCTACTCTATTCCCTCTCTCTCTCTCTCTCTCTTTCTCTCTCTCTCTCTATTGTACTCTCTACTCTCTCATGGTGGTGGGTTTGGGTAGTAGGTTCTAGTTGGTTAAGTAGTGGGTTAGGTGGTGGGTTCGAGTGGGTTGGGTGGGTTCGAGTGGTGGTGGTGGTGATGATGGGTTCGGTGGTGGTGTTAGCGATGAAAAGGAAAAAGAAGATAGAGGTAGTAGGGTCTTTCTCCTACCGAATTGTAATTCTTAAGCCCAACCAAAGAATTGCAATTCAGCAAAATGAGAAATCATGATTTTTCGTAGAATTGCTATTATAAGTTAAAAATTGAACTAAACGTCGTAATAACAATTCTATGAAGAAGTGAATGTGTCATTAGTGTTATTAACTTATAAGCTTAGACTCTTTTTTTTTTTCAATAAAACATATATCAATAAAAAAATATAACATTACCATTATTTATTTATTAATATTATTCAATAATTTTTTATAGGATAGATACAAGATATCTTGATACTTATACTCTGTATATTTTAAATACAAGTTTTAAGATGAGTATAGAATAAGAAAATCTCATATATTTGTACCTTACCTTATGAAAATAGGCTTCGAGAAATTTATATTCAATATCTACTCTGTAACCCTTAATAATCTATTGAAATTTATTCGATTGAATGTGATACAAGTAAATACCTTATATAACTAGGTTATCGACTTATATTTACTTGGTACTAAAGCATTGGAGGTAGTTTTTTCTTTAATTAGAAGAATGAAAGTACCAACTTCTTTTAAAGAAAAAAACTTTTTTTTTTTAATTTTAATTTTTAATTTAGGATTTTTAATGTTGACTAGTCGTTGGAGCAAAATAACATCTTATCTTATACGAATTACAATATTGAAAGCAACGACAAAGTGATAAAGTGAAGGTATTAATAAACATGTATATGGCAAAATGGGATAAAATTGGGTGTGTCGCAATTTTTGAATTTCTGGATTTCGTTTCAAAGGAAATGAGCTAATTCGAAGAAATTAGCACCTTTGGTGCTATGCTATGCTATTTTTAGAGCAAATTCATTTATTTAGTCCTTTAAACAGTCAAATTTGCTATTTTTTGTAAACTTTTTATTACTTATAACTTTTTATAAACACTTATGTTTCGAGTTTCATTTATGGCATTGTATTTATCTTTTAATTTGCTACATGTCATTAAGTTTTAGATATTTCTAGTTTTGACAATTTTTAGATATTTCTATTTTTTAAAAAAATTTATATTCTATTTTTAGCAGCTTTGTATATGTTATTATTGGTATGCCTTAAGGCATTGAATAAGGATATTATTAAATATTATTGAAAATTTGATACGTTTTTGCTCTATTTTCTCAAAAATTCTCGAATTCATATACTTATTGAATTTGGATGTCAAATATCTAGAAATTCATATAATCAATTAATGTTTCAGGATTACATATCAAGTATTTGTAGAATTAATGGTTTATGATAAAATCCTAATTTTAATTTTACGTGTTACGCGTCACTTTGTAATCATGTCGATTAAAAGATTGCAATAATGAAGAAGTAAGACGGGACCAAGGAGATTGAAAGGAATGCGAGGCTTCCATAAATGTGTCTCATAGCTTCGACGACAGCTAATTTCTTTTTATTAAATGTGTTGGTTATATGAATATGCATGCATATATTCTATTTATATGTGCTGTGTTAAAATTGAGAACACATACTAAAATTATCCCAAGTAATTAATACTGTAATCAATTATTCAATGACTAAGGGCGAAAGAGTCATCTAACCACACAAGTGAAAACTTAATGCAATCTCCTCAATATGATGCATTATATTGGCAAAAATAAAAATTATGCACCATAATTAAGGAAGGAGCTTCTATTTTGGGTCACCCTTGTCTTATTGCGATTAATTAAAAATTATAAATATAATTTATGTGATTATCTATAGCATGGGAAGTTACTATACGAGATAATATACATCTAGTCACAGTTATTATACGAGATAATGTACATCTAATCATAATAGATGGGATTAATAAAGATGCAAATTGATATAATATCAAATATTAAGAATTCAATCTCTAATATCTCAATAAGTCATTCAACTTCATCATCAAATTTCGACGTAACATTTATTCAAGAACCTACAATTCGCCATCTATATTTACTTAGAAAAAAGAAAAGAAAAGATGGAAGATGAGATGTAAAAGAGAGAAAGATAAAACGTGGAATCATAGAAATAGTCATGGAATAAAAACTGAAAGTGATTGGGCAAAAAAAGGCGAGAGTAAACGAGACACGTAGTTTACACATACCATAATGTCCGACTCGGTTATTTCTGTGGCATTAAATATTATAATATATTTTGGGGGTATTTATATTTTAATAATATAAATATAGATATTAAAAGTTTAAAATTAAAAGCATGCTTATCCCTATAAATGAAATACAAATGCAAGCAAATTGATAAGAGCATTTAATTAAATAACCCATCCTTATTTCAAGACAATAATGCGTATTTCCAATTTATAATCAAGTTCTTACAAAAGATAATGGTGAAAGTTGCATCAATTGTTGGATTTTGGGCCTACAAAGAGAAGAATGTAAGTACAGCATAAATAATGGATTCCTTATTGGATATGCTTTTTGCTGAAATTATTAGTTAAACTTGATTTATTAAAATAAATTGGTATATTACCTTTATTACTTATAAAATAATTGTAAAAAACTCCTTATGAAATCATAAAAATTATTTTCCTAAAAAAATAAAAGTAAAAAACTAGCTGGAACCGGTTCAAGACCGGAAGTGGGAACTGGTCCAGCCTGGCGGTTTTGAGAACCGTCTTGAAACCATTGGAAACCGCCGGTCCGCCGTGGAAGTAGTCGACTAGTCGTTGCCTTTCATAAATCATAACCACACACGTACACATAACACAAACCAAGAACTCAGAACGAGAGAAGAAGAGAAGTAGACTATATACCAGAACTAAAATCGCTAAAATGAGATTCTTGAGTGTAATTAGGGTTTCGCATTGCAGAAACAAACCCCCATTACTATCTTCATTTCATTCTAAATCCACTAGGCGAGCTTCCAGTTACAGGATTTCATATCCATTCAATTTCTTTTTCTTAATTTCATTTATTCGATTGTTAAAAGAACAGCAATTTTTATATGAATATTTTCAGACTTAGTTAGTTTTAAACAGTTTCAATTTCTGTTAGTTGGTTAGGTAGTTACGGAGTTAGCTAGCCAGTTAGTGAGGAAGCATCTTCCTTGTTATGCTTTTGGTTCATTTTCAAGTTTCTACAGTGGAAAAGTTGGATTATTATTTATTTATTTTTAATGTTGATTTGCAGATCCTCTTTTGGAATTGCTTTCGATATTGATGGAGTGATTCTACGTGGAAGATCTCCAATTGGTGGCTCACCGCAAACTTTGAGAAGATTGTATGGTGATTCTGGTGGTGTACTTAATTGTTTTAATCTTACTGTGCTATGAAAAATGGCACAATTAATATGTTACTGCCGATGAGTGTATAAATGATATGACAATGCTAGTCACTTATGCATCGGAATTTCGAAAAACTCGAGATTCCTTGGCTCTATAACTAATTTGAATGAATGGAGAGTTTAGGTGGAAGTTCTTCAACTGTGGGGGCATTTGAGATATTTTGAGTACCTTTTGTTGAATCTATCCAGAAATTGCTAATGTGATGTCCCGATGTTCATCAATAGAAATAGCCAATTTTGGGCTTTTAGTCTCTCATTACTTTTCCTTGTGTTATTTTGACGGTTCATATGTCCAAGGGCTGTTCCTTGATCTGATCAGTTTCTTTTGCTCTATAGGTGCTTTGAAGGTTCCATTTCTATTCCTGACAAATGGTTAGTCATCTGTATCTCCACATTTTAAGTGATATAGACTCTATCAGATAGTCATACAGGAATAGTTATGATATTTCAAGGGAAGATGTTGACAGGTATCCTAGGGCACTTTTCACCTTTCTATACATTTGCATATTCGTAAATGTGTAACCAATGTTGAAACTTGGAAAGCATGAAAAGTTTCTTTTTTAGATACTTAACAAGTGATTGCTAGTTGCCGTTAATAGGACCCAATTCAAAATGGGTCCCCTTGATCATCTACTTAGAACCGCTTGGCTAGCTTTACAATAGACCTTTTTGTGGTGATGTGAAACATGAATGCTTCTTACTGTTTTTGAAGTTGTGTTGTCTTAGTTATCTTACAAGTTACTAACTGATCTTTAATATTTCTTTTGTATAACATTTCTTAAATTTTATTCTTTGATTCGGATTTGTAAGACTTGATCATCAAGTGAACACAATCTTACCTCTTGATTATAAGCTTTTAAGCATAATTTGTGTCTAAGAAGATCGGCAGTTAATATCTAATTTCTCAAATAGGGGGTGGCATTCCAGAAACTAGACGAGCTGCTGAATTAAGCAAGCTTCTGGGAGTGAACATATTGCCTTCTCAGGTAGTGTTTTG
This sequence comes from Laguncularia racemosa, assembly GCA_037954665.1. NCBI lineage: Eukaryota > Viridiplantae > Streptophyta > Magnoliopsida > Myrtales > Combretaceae > Laguncularia > Laguncularia racemosa. The sequence goes on from JBBMOL010000115.1 coordinate 187,943, forward strand.
ATAGTATATGTTCTATTGGTGTTATGTGATGTAGCACTTTCATGTTTTTGATTGATTTATTTATCTTTATTCTGCCTAAAATGTCAATATTCTGACTGACAAAGCCATGCCACAGCTTGCTCTTTTCATGGCATCCTTTTGTAGGTAGTACAGGGTCACTCCCCTTTCAAAAATCTCTTAAAAAGGTATGTTGTTGTTTCTTCATGGCTATTTTCTCTCTAGCATATGATTAACAGTTTTCTCAAAGCGTTAAAATTGAAATGGCTAAGCTTTCCTTTATTACTCCTGTTTGCTATTCATGTTGCTAAAAGTGAAAGCCCTCTTCTGTACTTATGTTCAGCAACAAAATGCCATCACACATCACAGGCTCTAGACAATGGGCTCATCCTTGCACTCCTTCAGCTAAGAAACAAAACCAATCATCCATGTGACTCATGTAAATTGTACTCACATTAAGAGATTTTTACTGCTACGGTTAACATTCTTGTTGGACATAATATTAATTCAATGTTTTTCAAGTTAATAAGGTTTTCTCAATGGCTAGAAGAGAGTGATGCTGAAGATGTCTATTGTGGGACCCATAATTGGAAGATGAGTGATTAAGAGGCAGAGAGAGATATTGAGGAGAAGAGGAGGATATGTGAGAGAGAGAGAGAGAGAGAGTATTGTCCTTTTATTCAACATCAACGATCATTGAATCAACACTTTGTCCATTACTTATAATGTCCTCTCACAAACTATATGATGCAACTATATGAAGAAAGGAGGGATCATTGAATAACATCGAATGTAATTTATCTGACCATAATAGCTTTCATCGTATAAAATCATTGAAGCGCTACAGCTATACCTAAATTAAACCTTCCAGAGAAGTTCTTATTTGTGGAGCATCATGACAATAAAAGCAATGTTGTTGATACAATGACGTGAATTTGGTCCAAAGCAACATGAAAACAAGAGGAAATTCCTTTTTGTCGATTCTAGGGAATGCATGGGGGAAATCTGAAAAGAGAATGGGAAAGTGCCCTTTTCATTGTGCACGATAATGTGTTTTCATCTAGTGATTGAGACCCAAGCATTAGCATGATTATTTTTTTATAAGGTCCTTAGTTTGTCTTCCATCGGGACCAAGTACATAATGCAAGCTAGATTTAGGGGTGCATTGTCTTTTTACTACGTTTTATGTAATGGGAGGCTGTTGGTCCAATTATGGTGGTTCCCATCAATCCAAGAAAGATATAGAGAGATAAGCTTCTGCGCTTGACATATATACTAAGATTTGTTTTTGCTCAATAGTATGGTTTATCTTCAACCACATATTGAAGTGGAGCTACTTTTCATTTCCTAGCTTGCTGACTTTCTTTCTATTGTCAATGATATTGCTCTTCTATACAAACTCATAAGCTAGTGGGTTCTGTTTTTTTAGGTATGAGAACAAACTCATTATAGCCACTGGGAAAGGTGAACCTGCAGTGGTAATGGCTGAATATGGTTTCAAGTAATGTTTTACATATCAAGATTGCATTTTTCTCATCTTCTGTCTCATTCATGTATATATGAAGTTATCTTTGCTTGCAGAAAAGTCTTATCATTGGAAGAGTATGCTACCTATTTTGAGAACATCGATCCTGTGTCCCAATATAAAAACTGGACAGTTGAACATGCAGTAAACCAAAGAAGTGTCTATAAGGAGTTGGACATAAAATATAATGTTTTCACTGACAGGGTCCAGGCAGCATTTGTTATCAGTGATCCTGTAGATTGGGGTAGGGACATTCAGGTAATTTATTGTTTGTCTCTAGTTTGGCTCTCCCATTTTCATCCATAATTAATGGCATAATAGTCACTGTATATCTCATTGGCTTCTGAGCATTCAGGTCTCCCTGTTAATGCCATTAGACAAAGCTCTGTATATCTTTTGTCATCAAGATGATATTGGTAATTATTCTGAATAAAATAATTTGTTGATTAATGGTTATGGACACAATTTCTTAATTAATAAAAAGGAAAAAAAAGGGTTTGTTTTGGGTGAATAGAAAAATGTTTTTTGTTTGGATTTGAAGAGACTTTTCTGGAATAAGCATGGAGTTAAAACTTCTTGTGCTGTTAGCTCTGAGATATACTCTTCTGGGGGCTAAGCATTGTTCAGTTTTCTGATATACATGTTCAAGAAAGTAGTTCACCCATAGTAGACTATTTTAAAAGAGAGGAATAGAGGTTTTTTTTTCAGAAGATTACATTCATCCTAAGTTCTTGGTTCCCGGATAGAGTCAGCCTATCATTTTTGTTCAGATGGTACATATAATTGAATTCAAATAGTAACTCTTGAGTTCTTGTAGAAAATAGTTGGAAACCCATGAGTCATATGATGACTTGCAATACATGATATGAAAGTTGATTATGCTACAATGTCATCTGTACTCGTGAGATCAAGGTAGAAATGCTTTCGGTAGTTTCATACTTGTATTTGAAACCATCTTGTGTAGCTTAAACAAGTGGTGTACTCATTCCATATGTATCTGCTAATTGGTGTTCTTGGCATTTAAGAATTCATCCATAGAACCACAAGGATTAATATTTATCTGCAGTGAATGGGAGTTCAGAACAATATCATATTGCAAGGGCTTATTGTAGTTGGTTGTTATCCAGGAGGTCAAGTTTGTAGGAAGATTATCTCAGTTTTTATTAGAGAGAAGTATGAAGATCTATTAATAGCAGCTTATGTTGAATGAACACTTGATTATTGCTGAGGGTATTGGGTGAATTGATTGCCTTTTTATGTTTTGTTGGAAATCTGTTGGTTCTTATTGATATTCAAAAGTTCAATTTGCTAGTTATTAATTCATTTTTTTAATGCTTTTACGGGAATAACTGGTATCTTGCATTACTCCTATACTTTGCTTTGATTTGGAGGCAGTTGGTCTGCCATCAATAGCACTGTTATGTAAAGCAGAGTATTACTCTTGTAGATAATAATGGTATAGCATAACTCTGAATGTTTTGACTGGTTTTGGAATTATTGGTCTTACCTTGACTTTTTAATGCTTTTAAATTATTCCCTGGAGAAACAGCTTAACAGAAACACTCTATCAGGTACTTTGTGACATCTTAACTTCTGGTGGCTTTCCTGGACTGAAGAATGGGCATCAACCAGCTCTCTATTTTGCAGCTGATGATCTGGAATATCAGGTTGCTCCATTTGCTTAAACTTGAGGAGTTTATTATAAGTATAGCCAGGAAATAGTGATCTTATTTCCCTCTGTACTCTCCTTTAAACGGGAAAAATCTTCGTGAAAGGAAATCTTTGTACTGTTGCAGGCTGCATTTCCCTCTGAGCGTCTTGGAATGGGTGCTTTCAGAATTGCTCTGGAAAGTGTCTTCAACAGGTAATATTGGATTTTCTTGCTTCAACAGTTGTGATATTATTGGAAAAGTTATGTTTGGGGTTCCTTATGGTAGTTGCACCCAGGGATATATAGTTCAATGAGTAATCACAGTTTTTTGCTTATTTTTCAACTCCAACGCTTGATTTTTAGGAAAGGACAATAAACTTTAATGTTATCCCATTTTAGTTGTTGTTTCTTTGAAGAAATTCTGTACAAGAAGTCTCAAGTAAATTTTGCACTGTAACTTGATAATAGTATGTAGGAAATGTATCAAGGGATGTGGAATTTTTTGTCAGCTATGAGCAATTCGTATTGTCTGCTACATGTCGTATCTAATGTCAAATATGTGGTGTGGGTGTTGGGTTTTGGCTTTATAATGGTATTTCAACTCGTTTTTTATTTTGGATCTAGCTTTTGGTAGTGAATTAGGAATTGTCAGTGCTTCTGATATATTTTGAATAGTTTCTTTGAAGATGTTTTCATTGTTGGATAACCAATTGTCTGCTTGACCATGCAGCATTCATCATCATCCTCTGCAATATGTCTCTTATGGGAAACCAAATCCATTTGTGTTTAAAAATGCTGAAGCCATACTGAACCAGCTCCACCTATCTTTAGTTGATGAAGATGCTCCGTTAAAGAACCTTTACATGATAGGTGATAACCCTCCAGTTGATATCAAGGGTGCTCAACAGGTTTGTCCTGCTAAATTCACTCAACATAGTCACATAGGGTCATTTACTAGCACTGTAATGTATGTTTTTAGTACTTTTGCAGGCAGGACATCCTTGGTTTTCCATTCTGACAAGAACAGGGGTTTTTAGGGGAAAAGACAATGACGTGGACTATCCTGCAGATATGGTAAGTTTCATACTAAAGGAGGCATGTCTTGCTCCACAGGATGCAATATTTGCCTACCACAATATGCTTGACTTTGTGTAATACCCCTTGATTGATTAATTTGGTTTTATGTTTATTGGCAGGTAGTTGATACAGTTGAAGAAGCCGTGGACTTTATCTTAAACAGGGAGTGTAGTTTATAGGATTCTCTTCATCTTTCAATTTGTTAGGCAATCTTATTCAACAATTTGTCTGCATTTCTGGCTTATTTGTGTTACATGTCTTGATGCCTATTCTTTATATGCCATAGGGTGAATAAATTACAAACTGCAAAGCAATACGGTCATAGAAACTGATTTAGGCACTAAGATGAACCTTTGTAAGGCCAAGAATGGCATTTTTAAGCATGCAATGCTATTGCTTAATGGTAATACTTTATAGAATTCAATTTTCTCTCTCTCTCTTACATAGTTATATGTATTCTTATGAAAAGCAAATAGAAAGGAATGCCTTTTATTTAACGGTTTAAGCAATACTTCCTTCGTCGATGAAAAAGCAAAATGTTTCACAGGGATTCAAACTACTATCTTTTTTCTGGTACAATGTATTGATGAAAAAACATGACAATGTTGCGAAAGAAAGGTGAAGATTGGTGAAAGTGACTCATCTAAAAGAGTAGCCAACAGCCAATAAGTACCTTGAGATCAAGTCTGTAAAAGGTGAACTCTCTAGTCACTATTTGTGTTTCATTAGGACACCAAAAGGTGCACGAAGCCCCGTCTGATTTGAGGTACTTTTGAGGGAATGCCCTTCAGATGAAAACATTGTAGCATATGTTGCTATCCGAGAATAACTGAGTATAGTCTATCTTTGTCAGGTACTTTCACATTTTACATGGGTCCAATCAACCTCTCCGGGGAGTAAATAAATCATGTAAACGCGTCATAAATAAAATAAATATTACATTAGGGTGCAAACTGCAGTTAGAATTGCAATCCTTTTCCGAATTAAATTATTTTAAGCAGTCTAGGAAGTTGAATCGAAACACTTTTAAAATGGTTTAAGTAGGTGTGAACTAAATTTGTTTCTCTTTTCACTTTTATAGTTTGCTACCTCTTTTAGGGTTGTATTTTTAATATCTTTTTTATTTACATTTAAATCAATTTTTTTACTTTTTAATCTTGCTAGTACCTTTTGCCCCTTTGGAAATATATATATATATATATATATATATATATATATATATATATATGTCAATGTTAGAGTTCATAAGGATGTAAAGATTCAAATAAATGAAAATAATATATAGCAAATTAATCCAAATAAAATCGATAATATAGAAGGTTAAATGGAAACAATCTCACATAAGTTTGAGATTTTCTGTTTTCATATTTTGGTAATGCGAATCAATTCAATGGATAGAACAGAACTATGAATCGAATTGCATTAAAAAAAAAAAAACTTTATTTTATAGTATCATTTTGATTGAACATCCTAAAATTGAGTATGATTCAATTTCTTCCATGACGTTATCATATATTTGAATGCAAATCAATTATCAATTATTATATATACATAAATACATATATATATATATATGTATGTATGTATAAATGCATAATTACATGATACAAATATATGTGTAATAGATTCTATGTGCTATATGTATATATCAATGAATAAATATTCATATATACTATGTAAATTTCTATCATATAATACAGGTTTGTAATAGATATTGTGCTATGTATGTGTGTATGTATGCATGCATGAATATATGTGTAAATATACACAAAATATATGCAATATATTATATAACATCATATTCTACGACACATGATAACTTTTAAGAAATAAGATGAGACAATGACTTGGCTTGACTGAGAGAAATGATACAAAGAAAGCGATGAAGCAAAGAGACAGTGCAGATAGATGGCAAATTTCTTTTTATCTACAAGAGCAATTTTTTTTTTTACTAACAAGAGTAAAAAAAATTCAAAGGCTGAGATTTATTTCAGGAGAAATTACAAAAAAAAAATTTAATATTTAGGATCAAATTTAAAGAAAGGATTGAATTTTTAAATGATTAAAATAAAAACATAATACTAAATGGTTGAAATTAAAAATTAAATTTTCAAGTAATTAAACTAAAAGTTAATGTTATATTATGTGATTTAAATGGAATATCAATTATTATTTGTAATCGTGTTATAATTAAATTCTTTATTTGAACTATTTAATATAATATTAATTTTTTATTTTAACTATCTAATTGAATTTAACCATCGATCTTGTCGCTTCTAATTTTTCTTTTATTTTGAATAAATGAATGGTTTAACATAGAACATATCTTATGGAAGATAGGAGATGATGGAAAATCCGTAAGACATACGTTACAGTGTGTACAGACTACAGGAGTTTTTTTATATATATATATATAGTTTTCCAGATAGATAGATAGATATGTTTTCTTTTTTTTTTTCTTTTTTGCTTTTGCTGTCAATAGTCTAGTTGAGAAAACCTTATTGAAGGTAGGATACATCTGGACAATTTATACTTGAATATTGTAAAATTCCTAAGCATAGAACTAAAAAGATATATTGGGTCAAGTCTAGTATGGATGTGGTAAAGAAATCCGATATGGATTAAGGAAAAACAATAATAATTGATAAATCTAAGGTAATATCAGTTTTGATTCATCTTTCTCATTATAATCATAAAAAATAAAAATAAAAATTTCTAGTACATGTCAAATCAAATTTACCTAAAAAAGTTTTGATCATTAATCTAAAACAATTATCCACATCTGAAAAAAAAAAACATATTTTTGTTTCCTTAAATTTAAAAGAGGACATAAAACCATATTTAAAAAAATAAAGTACATACCACAAGTAGCTAAAGAAATTTTTGCATATCAAAAGTTCCCTATGCTTGCAAAATTAACTTCATAAACTGTCAATATTTATGCTTATAGATGAAATTAGGTATGGTTGTGAATATTTGTTATTTGTTGGATACATAAAGTTAAATGGAAAAATAGAATGGTTAAAAAAGGAAAAAAAAGAAAAATATTTCTAATTTTATATATTTCTATGTTAATATAAGAGACATTCAACATAATCTGTAGAAAAAATATATAACATTATTTGTAGTGGTCATTAATCAACGGATAACATGCTTCTATATACCTGTTACTAGTTGTATAGGTAAAAGAAATTTACTATCTATCTACTGTATCTCTCTTCTTCATCATCTTCTCTATATTATCTCTCTTTGTCAAGCCAAGCCATCATCCCATCCAATTTCACAAAAACTATAGAGTACATAAAATATCATGTGCTATATTTTATGCGTAAATAATTTATAATATTTATGTAACACCCCGAAACCTGGATATGCTACGACCCTCCACGTGTCCTCATTTATCGAAAACACGTAAAAACTCATTCACTACTATTATTCAAATATTCTTGATGATAGTCTTAAGTTATCCGCTACATAATAAAGATTAATGAAATTTCTCATCTTCAACAATAAGTCATCAACAATCTTCTCAATTTAAATAGTGGAAGCGATTAACATTTACTTACAATAGAAATTCCCAAATTGATTAAATAAAAAATCTAATATGTCTTTCCTTAGTTTATCTATTAGTCATTGTAATAGACATATTCTATATTCTCTTCATTGTTCTGATCTTAAGCTAATTCCCCTAAATTTTCAATATAACTTACGATCTCTCCAGTAGCATCTGTAAGTAAAAAAAATTCCCACGAGAGGTGAACTAATGGCTAGTACAATGCATACTTACAACACACATGCATGCTATGCCAGAAATAGTAACACATGCAAAATGAACCATAATATTCATTTACAATTTTATTTATTTTTCACAATCTTTAGTTTTTTTTGGATAAGGTGAATTTTATTGATATCCAAACGTATACAATCGTGAGCCGGGAAATTTACAATATAGTCATAGGACATAACAAAGTAGAAGCGAAGCTAAAGAGCTATATGGAAGCATTACAATACAGAGGTATAAGCTCTAATTTGGTTTACAACAGAACCCTAGTTGGGAATGTGATTCCCTAGACGTGCATTGTTACGTACTCTCCATATGCAATACACCGAAGCAGCTAGTGCAGCACATCTTCTATTGAAGTCGGTAGCGGTGGAGCCATTTGAGGTCAATAGTAGCGAAGTAGCCCCTTGCCAATTTTGGAAGTGTGGTGGGCAATGAAGGTGGTCACAAACAGCTGTCCATATGGATCGAGAGTAACTGCAATTGAAGAAGAGGTAAGGGTGATCTTCCGGGTCCTGCTGACATAGGAAGCACGTGGTGGAAGTAGTCATGCCCCATGATTCCAGTTTGTCAAGGGTAGTTAGCTTGTGGAGCCAAGCTAGCCACAAGATAAACGAGTGTCTAGGGATTGAGTATTTATTCCATATAACCTTCGCCCAAGGGACTAGCCTAAGTGAAGGGGAGAGGAATGCATACCCACTCTTGGTTGTGTAGTCACCCGTGCTGGAATGGATCCATCGGAGGTGGTCATTAGCAGTTGCATTGGGAAGAAGGGAGGCAGGTATCTGGATGTTCATATTGAGCACTGCCTCTGGGATGCGCCAGTTATTACCTTCCATGAGGGAACAAAGCTTGGTGATAGGTGGGAGGCCGGTATTACCCATTGCCCGAGCACTGAAGACCTGATCCAAGGGTCCTATTGGGAGCCAGAAGTCAGTCCAGAGGGAGATGGTGAGACCATTGTTGGGGATCCATTGAAAGCAAGGCCGGACTAATTGTCTGAGTTTCATCAGTTTCTTCCATGTCCAGGAGCATGTTGCTGGCGGTTTTTGAGTCCAGAAGCTTCGCCCCTTCAGGAGAGTGGAATGTACCCATTCAGGCCAAAGGGTTTTAGGTCCTTCCCTGCAGAGGTGCCAAATGTGCTTTATCTGGATGGCTTTGTTCCAAAGATGGAGGTCAGGGATGCCGAGGCCCCCACACTTAAGTGGTTTGCAAACTTCATTCCATCTGACCTTGGCTTTAGTGTTCATGTGGGGGTGTCCACTCCAGAGAAAGTTCCTGAGCAAGCTATCCATCTTCTTTATGACATACTTGGGAAGCATGAATATACTACTCTAGTGGATTTGAAGAGAGACGAGTACTGATTTGATGAGTTGCAATCTCCCTACGTAAGAGAGGTGTTTGGATGTCCAAGAAGAGACCCGAGATAGCATTCGCTCTAACAAGGCATCATAATCGTCTTTGCGTAGTTTGGAAGAGGAGAGGGGTATTCCCAGGTAGCGTACTGGCAGTGAGCCTTCCTGGTACTGGGTGAGGGTAAGGATGGCCTCCTTAACTGCAGCGGGAACATGAGAGAAAAAGATATTGCTCTTGTTGTTGTTAACGTCTAAGCCTGACATGGAATGAAATTGCTGGAGGGTTAACTTAATCAAGGAGACTGACTGGAGGTTACCTTTGGAGAAGATGAGAAGGTCATCAGCAAAGCATAAATGGGTGAGTTTCTCTTTCCTGCATCTCCAGTGCAGGGAGAATTGGGGGTGTGCAGCTAGCCTTCTCAGTTGGGAAGATAGGATTTCCATTCCCAACACAAATAGATAGGGTGATAGTGGATCACCTTGTCTGAGCCCCCTCATACTAGGGAAGTAACCCGTAAGTTCACCATTAATGTTGATGGAGAACATCGGGGTGGAGATGCATTGATAAATCAGGGAACTTAGGTAGGGAGGGAAGCCCATAGCGTGGAGGGTAGACATCAAAAAATCCCATTTGATCGTGTCGAAGGCTTTCTGGAGGTCTACCTTGAGGGTACATCTAGGTGAGGTGGTTTGAGAACGATAACCTGCCAGTAGTTCTTGTGCGAGGAAGATGTTATCCGAGATACGTCTATCGGGGATGAACACCGCTTGCTCGCTGCCTACTAAGGATGGAAGGACTCTTTTGATGCGCTCTGCTATGACTTTAGAGATGGCTTTGTAGATGACATTACAGTAGGCTGTAGGACGGAACTCTCCAAGTGTGGATGGATTGGCAACCTTAGGAACCAAAGAGATGATGGAAGAGTTTATCTCTTTGAGTAGGTGTCCAGATACCAAGAATTCCTTAGAGGCTTCCAAGAGGTCTTTACCAATAATCCCCCAGGTGGCTTTGAAGAACTTGACGGTGTAGCCATCAGGCCCTGGTGCTTTGTCATTTGCTTGGGAGAAGAACCCCCATTTGATCTCATCATCTGTGAAAGGGAGAGATAACTCCATACATTGTTGGTGGCTTAGTTTCCGTGAGACCATTTCTCTGACATCGGCTAAGTTAGAAGAGGAAGGGGGACATTTATAGAGCTTTCGAAAGTGTTGCACTGCAAGCTCTTTAATCTCTGTGTCACCAATGACTTCCCTCCCATCACTTCAAAATAGGTGACGTATGTGGCTGCGGTTGTGTAAGTTCTTCATAGATTTATGGAAGAATGAGGTGTTCCTATCTCCAAGTTTTAACCAGAGTGACCTGGACTTCTGTTTATAGAGACTTTCCTCAGCTGCTCGTAGGAGGTAGTAGGTTTTATAGGCTTCCTTTTCCTGTTCCATCAAAGAAGTGTTTCCATTTCCGTGGACAGCACCTTGGAGGGCTTGTAGCTTGGATTGTGCCAACTCAACCTGAAGTGGGAGGTGGCCGAATGCATACCTGTTGAGTTTGCGGAGTTCGTGCTTTAGTATTTTGAGCTTACGGGTGACCTGGAACATTTTGCACCCAGCGATGTCTAACCCCCATGTGCTGCTCACTATGTTAAAGAAGTGCTTATGGTCAATCCAGAAGTTGAAGAACTTGAAGGGGGTCTTCTTGGCGGCAGGTGAAGTGTCAATGTGGGCAATGGCAAGGGAGTGATTCGAAAGGGTTAGGGGAGCAAATTGTGCATGAGTTCTCGGCAGTAGGTGGAGCCATTGTTGGTTTACCATGACTCTATCCAATTTGTGTAAGATGGGGTTGCTCACTTGACGGTTGGACCAAGTGAAGAAATCACCTACGTAGTTCAAATCTTCTAACTCTGCTTGCGAGATGCAATTTTGCAATTCAACCATTTCATCCGAGAGGTGTGCTCTCCCGCCTAGTTTCTCAATGGAGGATAGTGTGGTGTTGAAATCCCCTAGTACTATCCATGGAAGGGGGTGAGTGGTGGGAGCTATATTTACAATATTGCTCCATAGGCCTCTTCACTCTCTACTGTTATTGGAGGCGTAGATGAAGGTAGCTAAGGAGATGAAATTAGATCTTCTGTTTACTAATTTGCAATGCATGAATTGAGGGCTCTCAGATTCAACGCTGACGGTCCATTCATTATGCCTCCATGCTAGCCACAATCGTTTTCCGTCCGATGTGTTTATTCTAACTTGCCATGATGTGCCCAATGCATTCTTGATAGAAGCTTCATTCCGAGGGTTAACCTTGGTCTCAAGTAAGCCAATGCAACTTATCTTGTGATCGTTGCAAACCCGTTTGATATCAGAAACCTTGATGGGATCATTAAAGCCTCTAACATTCCAAGCAGCAATATGCATTGGGGAGTATATGAAGGCGACTAAGTGAAGGATCTTCTCCTCTTCCGCGCCTTCTTCTTGCGCCTATTGGAAGAGGTGGAACCCTTCTGACTGCTGTGGGCTATAAGTTTGCAAAGTGGAGTGTGATCATAGTCATCCACTGCAAGGTCAGCCAAGGTGGGAGCGTTGTCCGATATGACCAGTTCTGGTTTGATGTCCATTTCATCTAGTTTGCCCCGTCGAGTCAAGTCCCCACATGATGCAGGTGCCTCCTTGGTGGTTTGTGGGTGTGAAGAATCTGAGACAGGTTTCCCCGACCCTTCTGGCTCCGGTGGGAGGTTAGTTGCCTCCTTGGAACTGACCACTGCCTTGGTTTTCGTTTCTGGCAGCTTCTTGTTCACTTCATCCCCCTGCACACCTGATTCTTGCGCTCCAATTTCTTGTTCACCCTGCTTCTTACCCTCCACATAGTTTTCCCTACCCTGCTGTGTGATCACCTCGCTGCTTGGCTCTCCCTCCGCGGGCTCCTTCCCTTTCCGCCTATCTTTACCAGGCCGTCGGTATTGTTTCCATTCCTCGCTGTTGTCTGCATGTTGGGCAGCTGGGGCTGGCCATTGCTGTTGCGGCTGCTGCTGTTGCTGTTGCTGTTGCGGCTGCTTTTGTTGCTGCTGTGGTGGAGGTGCTTGGCCACATTTATGTCCAAAGACGAGGCACTCTCCACAACGAGGGGGTAGCCATTGATAGTCTACATGGACCAGCGTAATGCCTCCTTCTGCGTTTTCCACCTCGACGGTGGATACTAAGGTGTCCCTCGCGTCAATTTCCACAAGGACTCGGGCATGGTTTGCCCGTTGGCGTGCCATGGTAAGGGTATCAGCTTTGAGGGGGACACCCACTACGCTTGCGATATAGCTGATTCCCTCCGGGCTTAGGAATTCGCATGGGACGCCATTGAGCTGTGCCCAGACCGGCAGCTTGGTTGGTTGTGGCTTGTCAAGTGGCAGCCCCCTCCTCCATTTGTGAAGCAAGAGGAATCTTTGAGCAAAATGCCAATGCTTCTCCATGATGGGCGTGAGGTCTGTCTCGTGGTGGAATCGGAAGTAGAAGACTCCCTCCTTGTTGCCGAGGACCTCTACAAGGCCTAAGTCCTTCCATAGTCTAAATGCAATTGTCTTGACTAGTTGAAAGGGCAGCCTACGGCCGAGGAAGAAGCCAACAAGGGTGGCCTCCCAATAGTTAGCACCCTGGTTCTCCACGACAAGTGGGATGGCGACTCTAGTGGTGGCACCTTTGTTCACCGAGGGGATGAACCGAAGGGGAAAGGCATTGGTGTCGGAAGGGGAGCCAGAAGGGGTGGGCTTAGGCTGGTCGGAGGCGCAAGCAGCAGCGTATGACTTCGGGGAGTTGGTGGGGGGCTCAGTCGAGGTGGCCGGCGAGCGGTGGTTTCCGGTTGTTGGGTGGCTATGGGTGATAGTGGTTTCCCCCGAGGTGGTTTGAGCAGCAGTCGTGGCAGGGGGTGGCAAGCTGGAGAAGAGCTCTGACGCGTGGGGCTGACCGGGCTGCAAAGTGGGGCGGATTGACTTGGCACAAGGCTCAAGACTGCCATTTCCATCATTGTTTGCCAGGTGGATGGGAGAGGAAATAAAAGTGGCTTTTGTTTTTTCCTCATAAAGGCAGGCTTTGTAATCCACCTTGGGGAGTGAGCAGTGGGGTCCGGTTTGTGGGTTTTGGGTAGTTTCCATTCTGGGTGTTTACTTCGGCAGAGTTTGGGTGGGGTAGGGTAGTGTATAGGGGAAATTTAGGCACCTAAGGGAAGTGGTCCTTTAGGGGGCGTAGGCAGGGGAGGAGAGAGGAGAGAGCATATTTTCTTTAACGTTCTTCAAAATATAATCAACATAATAATTGTGAGCTCTTTCACAATCTTTAGTTGATACATAATTATAACATAAACATCTTCTCACATAACATTCTTAAGCATCATTTTACAACCCATCCACAAACAATATATACATATATATATATATATATATGACAAAGGTAATCTTTTTTATCTATGAGTCTCTTACCATACATAATAATAATATATATATGATAATGGGTACTCTCCATTGTCCATGAGTCAATGAGTTATTGCACATCAACGTTCCACATCTATACTTAATATATATGTGACATGAGTCCATACACGATAACTTTCACAATACACGTCATAATTTTCAATATCACAACATTTCACAACAAAACCTTCAACATAAGATCTAGATCATTTCAATACACGACTCCACTAAAGACAACGTCACATACCGATCATTAGCGTGCTACCCAAAGAACACCGACCCACACTCAGTTTCTTAGACCCAGCAATTTACAATCACATGCACACTTAATCCGATTCATTTACAATATCATTAAACCCGCACACAAAAGTCTAACTTATCAAGTACAAGCAACAAACATGGTATATACGTACCTGACTTTGCAAAACTTGGTTTGTTTTACACTTTTCTAACTTCACAATCCTTCCAAACCTATACATATTTTAAATTGTTTGACTTTAGAATTGTATTCCTATAAATATCAAAAGGATACTAAACGCGTTTCAACTCAACATGGTCATATTGGGAGTAGTATAGTTAAGTGCGGGGTAATACATAACCATGCCAAAGGCCATATACAATTTTTTTTTTTTAACATGGTCATGTTGAGAGGCTGTGTATCTTTCGGTCCACTTTTAGTTTTTAATATGTTTCCAACATGGTCGTGTTGGGGAGCCATGTATCTCACTGTAGACCTCGTAAATCAATCCTTAAGCTCGATTTCTATTCAATTTAAGCTAATTAATCCATCTAACATAAAATTCGTAATATAATATACTAGTAGATACACTTACTTGACCTAATTTGTAATCATGATGAGTGAATCGCTTGTTGCGTCCCTTGTATATCACAGATTGATCTAGATTTGTAAATCTGAATATGTTAATTTCCTACGCTACCATGTACATACTCAAATCACGATTTATAATTGTTGATTTCTGTACTTACCTTAATCCAATAAGCTATCGATGGGAAAATGTCGTCTCTTTCTTTATAGATTTACGTGTCGTCTCCTTCTTTATGGATCCACACAAAAAAGCTCTAGAGTTCTGTGAGAGGCAAATGGAAGAAATAGTGTTAACCCTAGATAAAATGAGCTTATATACCTAGATTACGAAATGACCATCCTATTCCCATTCATAATTCTTATTTTTCGTATAATCCTTAGTAGATTTTTATTATTATTAATTACACCCACAAATATATAAAATAATACTCGAGTATTTACAATTTATATGTGTAGTATACATACAATAAATGTGTAATATAACATAGTATATTAGATATATCATATCATAATAGGTACATCTCATAATATTATAATATATAGCATTTTGTATGTATACAATAAATAATATTTAATATTATTTGAATATAAACCAAACGTCGTACCTTATGAATTATCATATTTTATGTGTGCAATATATTACACACACATATATATAGCTTATTATATTATATTTTATAATATACTGCTGTACGTACATTTATATATATATATGTAATAGATGATACACGTATTATAAATAAATATTATGCTAATTATATATAATCAAGATACTATATACTACAAATGTCATTGTATATACAATATCTATTTATAAATATATATTATATGGCATACAATATATTGCTATATATACGCTATATATATAGTTAGCATAATACAGACACACACAAAAACTCACCTATCTATATGTCTGTGTGTGTGTGTATTTTATACCTATATAACATATACATTTTTTTTTTTCGTCTTCTAATACATAATATATTGTTATATCTGAACATGACAAATAAACATAACTTATACACTCGTTTCAAATTCTACATCCATTTAATCATTTGTAATGTATAAAACTTAAATTATTGATTTGTTTTTGTTTAAATTTATTTACAATTTGCCTGTCTCACAAAAGGAGCTTATGATGCATAGACATAAGTCCCTCATCGTGCCTGCTCTTTACATACTCATTCTTAGCTGAGCACTGCATTTGAACAATTTTGGCAAAAGAGCACAGCATTGCCTAACATCAGCTAAACATTACTACTTCACTGCAACAACTTGAGCAGAAGTGACAGCATGCAGCATAAAGATAAATCGATTACATCGACAATTAATCAAACGATAAAAGTGGTGATCACAATTCACTCATACCTCAATAAACTCTACCCCCTTTCTATCGCTGAGACAGAACTACAACAACATATCAATTGCACCAGAGTATACACATTTTACTTGTACAACTACAAGAAATTCCTCTCAGCTACTAATACTAGTAGCAACTAGATTACAGAATTTCCAAACATACATAATCTACACAATTCCACAGTTACCAATCACAAAAAAAGTGCAAGACTAAACATAACTTTGCCAAGACAACTTCAAAAAGAGCTGCACAATCTAATATAACAACAACTTGATCACGCCAAATCTGCTATAGTAACAAATCAAATGAACAGAAGGATCTTTTAACAATTCATCTACACCTACAATTACAACAAAATTCATCCCGTGTCACTATTGCTCTCCACCACTGCTTTCCGCCTCTGACTACCAATAAAAAAAATCACAACCAAAATAGATGTTTTCTCTAAGAAATCAACAAAAGCACAGTATTCATAGCATCACCATCCTCTATAACAACATATTAAATACACCAAAAGGGTCCTCACGTCTCGCTCAAACCTACAGGAAATTCAACAGCAATTGAACTGGCAACTAAAACTACGCAGTTCCAAACATACATTATCTGAAAAATTCCACAATTACCAATGACAAAAAATACAAAGCTAAACATTACTTCAGTCCAACACCACTTTTCTCCTCCAACTTCTTCACAAAAGCCACCAAACCATAAGAACAAACTCATTTTATTGCCAACAGACAATAAATCAAATGAACAAAGGGCTTACAGCACTTCATTTACATCTACAAACCCAAGAAACCTTACCCATCTCACTGCACACACACTGATATAACAACATAGAAATTGAACCAGGACTTGGTGTTTCTCTTACATGACTACAAGAACTTTCACCCCATTACTAATCAAGCAGAAATTACGAAGTTCCAAACATTGCACAATCTACCCCATTCACTTCACTACAACAAGCATAAGAAATTGTAAACAATTCAAGAGAAAAACAACTGATCACTTCAAAATCGCTGCAATCATGATCGAATGAACAACAGGGTACACCAAAAAATGCAAAGCTAAACATTACTTTGTCTTCACGACAATTACTTCAGAAAAATGCTATACAAATTCAACAGAAATGGCTTGATCACATTGTTATAATGACAACAAATCAAATGAAAAAAAAAGGTGCTATAACAACTTACAAAAAATACAAACACTAACCCTTTTTTACTGGATGAATAACACTACCCATTTTTTTTGCAGACTCACAATCATAAAAACATACCACTTGCTCCAGGATGTCTTCACATTTCACTTACACATACAAGAGATTCCACATCATTACTAATTAAACAAATACTTCAAAGTTTTGGACATGCATAATCTACCCAATTATATAATTAACAGCAATATAAAGGATAAACTTTGTGTAAGTAGCATAAAGTATAAAACCTAAGATTGATTGCTTTACTAAAAACTTCAAGGAAAGGTTACATAGTTCAAATAACAGCAACCCGATCACATCGAATCTGCTATAAACAACAAATCAAATGATCAAAAGGGTGTTATAATACCAATTTCACTTACACCAACAAATACAACAATCTCAATCACAAGTTACTATTGCCCTCCACCACCACTTTCCTCCTCCAACTTCTGCACAAAGGCCTTCAAAACCATAACAACATCCCGAGCAGGCGCCTGAAGCGTACCGACTAACCCGCTAGCCGGCCCTTGCAACGCTCCTAACAGCGTAGCATAAATTTCAGCTCTAGCAGGCATAGACTCAAGAACCTTAAACTCTTCAGGCGCATAAAACTTCCCTTCAAAAACACCACCGCAAAAGTCATTATTTTCCAACCTCTTCTCCTTCATAAAACTCCTGTACGGTTTAATAGCAGCAGGAATCTCCTCACTTTGTACAAAAAGCCACGCATTCATACCCTTCATACACGGTTTCAAAGCTTCCCATTCTGTTCCTTCAATGGCTTTTAATACCAAAGTGTTTTTAGCTACCAAAAGCTTGGTGTTTTCAGGGAGCTTACTTCTTAGTTCTTGGAATTGTTTCACTGTAAAGCCTTTGTATTTGATACCAGCAAGGAAGTGGCAGTTCTCGAGGTTTTCTTTTACTGTCGTGACTGTCTCTTCCTTCTTCGTACGTGAAATTGCGGATTTGATAGAGGGGTAAAATGGGGCTTTGGAGTTGGGTTTGGAGTGGAATTGGGTTGGAGAGAGAAATGGGGATGTGGGTTTGGGTGAAAGGAAGGAGCTTTGGAGGTTTAAGGGGTGTTTGGTTGATGGGAGTGAGAGGAGCGTGGTGTCCATGGAGTTTTTGGATAATAGGGAATGGTGGAACCGGAGGAAGAAGAACAAGAGGTGTGGAAAGAAACAAGAAATAAAAATGAAAGATGGTCTTATCTTATCTCATGGACTTTTTAAAATAAATAAATAAATAAATAACGGATGTTGAATTATATATATATATATATATATATATATATATATAATTAAAATTTAGTTGATTTTATAATACATGGTTATTTTTATGTTGCATATAGAATGAACGAAAATGCGATTTTTTTTTCTCTTTCGATATTTTTGTAACTATATCCCTTTAATACTTTTTTCTTTCATTTTGTCTCTTTTTCCGGCTTTTAATACTATGATAATAATTTACCGAAAAAAAAAACTATGATGATATGATTAGAAAAATCGAATGAAAATCTAATGAAAATAAATAGAAATAAAAAGAAAATTAAAATTGAGATATAAATGGCAAAAGAATTTATAGACCCGATTTACTAATCCATTTTAAATTTAAAATATTACTAAAAGGTTTTCATCTTTTCGGAATCCCTCTATTTTTCCTATTCTAATATGACATGGACATACATATTAATATATGTTTGAAAATAATCTTATGAATTTAAATTTTCTAAATACAAGTTCATAAAGAATGGTAAGCATCAATCATTACCTTCCTTCTAAGGGAAAAAAAATTATGTCATTAAATCACAATCTATATATACATATAGTGGTAAACATAATTCAATTTAATATAATTCAATCCTTCGAGTCAAATCAAATATAATATTATATTTTAATATTTTTTAGTTTAAACATAACTTTATAGTTTGATTTATAATTTTTTTAACATAAAAACTATGGTTTTGTCCGGTTTGCCTCATGGTTTAAATCAAGAATTTTAAAATGTTTAGAAGAAATATTAAAGGAGACTACATTTTTCACATTCTACATAATCTTTCAAGGGCAACATACATTGAAAACAAATATTAAGTCATATTATGATTTAATTACTATTTCATAAGTTAGATAGTGTGCAAACTAACATGGGAAATATATAAAAGAATCATTTATTATTTATTTCTAAAATCCACAAAATGCAAATAAAATATTTAGAATAATTAGCACATTCTTATTTAGAAGAAAAAATACAAACATATTGATAAAAGAAATTCATATTATTTCAAGAAGAGCACTATCATCAAATTTTCATAATTGGCTTAATAAGAAGGGGTTAAGTATCAAGAAAGTCGAATCTGAATCAATAAAAATATTAAAATATAATCCACATTTTGTTTATAAAGTAAAAAAATTATATACCTTCTTGATATTTGAAAGTCAATAGCATTTTACTTTTTATTTTCTATTTTCCTTTGATTTTTTTAGAGTAAATTGGTCATTTTTTAATAAAAGACAAAAGAATAGTATACCTTAACCCAAAAAACCTAGTTGGAACTTATAACAACTAGATTAAACCAACCAAGTCTTTATGTTTCACTATTAAAGTAGATTGAAGGGATGATCTAGACTGATTTTATAGTTAAATCAAGTTGAATTGATTTGGACTAAATGGGTTAGGTCAAATCTAACAATATTGAGTTTAAAAGATGGTGGTTTGTGGGTTACATTTGGCCCCATCATGGCCATGATATTTGTTTTATGGTAAGGGTCGTAGTTGCTCCATTTTTATTTTTTTTTTAACAAGTATACTACTAAGGAACTTGAACTCACACCAATTTTTAATAAACACTCAAATCATCGTAAAATATGCCAAAATAGGAATCTAAATTGCTTATTTACATAAGGGAAATGATTTTTGAACAAAAAGTTAATTGTAAAAGTAAATTTTAAATAATATCGCGGTATTGCATTGCTTGATTTTATCTTGAGAGTTAAAAAAAAAAAAGAAGCCTTGTAATGCAAATAAATCAATAAAGGAATAAATTTGTTATAATTTCATAATAAATATTCCATATGCCTATGATTACTCTTTGTGCAATGGCATGGCAATAAAGATAGTAAAAAATTGTCATTTCAATATTTAAGATGGAAAAGTGAATGAAGTTCTAACATTTTGTACTTTAAAAAGTTTTACAACTTACTGGCACATTAAAAAAGTCATGGGCTCATATAGCAAAAGTATAAGGGTTAAGGACTTGTTATAACCTTTTCTCAAAACTCATTCATATAGTTTTCAAACCTTTAATTGCTTTTGAAAATTGTATATCTTAGCAATATGATTATCATGTTTCGAATCTAAAAGGCATGACCAGTCCCTACAGGTCCTTACTTTCCTATAAGAGCACAAGAGACACAAATATTACTCTAATGATAAAGAAGTCTTTGGATTAGACAAAATGAAAATCTAAAACTGATCCTTTTATTCATAACAACCTTATCACCATTGCCCTAAACCTCAGAACATCTTCACCATGTCAATACTATCACAACAAATACACTATCACCACCATTAGTACCACTTATCACCATGGCATCATCACACTTAATCATTACCATCATCGCCGTATTATTACCACTATATCATTACCAACATTTATATCACCACTTTACCACCATAATTACCATCTTAAAAGCTTCTTATGCTACCATTACAATAAGACAATTATTCTATCATTACTACCATTATCATCACAATTTCACTACTAGCATCATCTGCATCTCTGCCGCTATTACTACATTACGACCACTAGTATCTTATCATTACTACTGCAATTATATAACCCATCACCTCATCATCACTATACTATGATCAAAGGATTAACTTATTGTTGCTACCATCACAAAAATACTACATCGTGACAATTGATAAGGCATAAACAATAGTGATGATAATGCAATGGTAGAGATAGATAGGTAGTGTTGTAGTAATGGCAATAATAATGGGGTATAATTAACATGCAATGAAACAAATACAGAGTAATACAAAAATTATATTTGTTAAAGCCACTATTCTAATATAGTAACTTATGAGAAAAACAACAAACAATAAAAAATATCTTATGTTACTCAGAAATGCAACAAATATAATATAAAGAGCTTATGCTATATTGTTCTTCTTATGTTGTAATGTATTATCCTAATTGTACTGTACTCTACAAAAACCATACATTACCAAGCAGTAGAGAAGATTGAATGCCAATGTAATAAATATAACTAGATATTAGAAAATTCTTTAAATGAAATAGTTAAATACTAAACATCTTAAAATGTGGAAATAAATTATTTTGGGGAAAATTGCAAAGACACCTTCGAAATAAGCAATTTACAGTAACACTACGAATTTCTAAAATCGTACATTTGCTTTGCAAAATTTCTCAGTCAATGCAATATTGCGTTAGTATAATTAATATACAATCCTTATAATTTTTTATACCAACATATGTCTGATAGTATTAATTGCCAAAATATCAAACTAGTCATGAAAAACTCATTGTTAAATGAAATGATAAATCCCCATAAAAGATAAATATAAGTATATATTGATAGGAAAAATTCGACTTCATCTTATATTACATGAAAAATGATGCCCACATTTTTCAACTGATGTTAGGCGCCATTCTTTAATTTAGATTATTTTTTGTAATTTCGAGAGTATACGGCAGGTGTCACTTTAATTTATCCAATCAATTTTATTAAATAAACTAAATTGCTTGTATTTACTTTTGCTAATTATATTCTCGAAAGTTAAATATTCAAAATACTTACATACTTCCGTAATTTGAACAGCCCTAATAGTTCAGGTCCCATCCGGAGTGTTTAACATAGTACTATTAACAACACAAATCATAAATATATCTTTAAAACATTTTTGGTTTGAAATATGTAGATTTTTATTAAATGGACATTTTAATTCCTTAATCATGTAGAATTAAAACTTTTGATTTTTGATCTTCTTTCATCCCATATTACTAATATTACAACTTAATTTAGTGTAGTTTTATAAAAATGAATTACAACTTCAAAAGATAGGTTAAAAACAATATGATTTCCGGCCCTCTATTCTGGTGCAAAATTTAGGTTTTTTTTTTTTATGAAAAAAATGTTGGACCCATTTGAAAAGGTGAAGTTGTGAACTAGGTTAGAAGCAACGGTTTTGGTTTGGTTCGAGTCGATCTCAAACCGTGATTGGGTTTATTGAAAATTGAGATATTTTTAAGGGGAAAAAAAAAGGATATATATTTAAATTCTTTTTTTTTCTTTTATATTAAAAATTTAATGGAAGATGAAGATGTTTGATCTATTTTTAGATGCAACCATCTTATTTATTTATTAATTTATTTTTAATTTCTTAATGGCAAGAGAGTGGTGCTTACAAGTTAAGTTGATTATGTATACATGTTGCTGCTTTTTATTATTCTAACCCTTGGATAGTCCAACATTGGGATCACTCTCTAGGACTCCATCGAGATACAATGGATTTTGTCACATACATAGGTGTTTCGATAATTTCTTTTTCTAAGGAAGTATAACATTAGATGATGTCGTGTTCGTGTAGAGTAATATTCTAATTTACTATCAACAAGAATAGTAAATTAAAATTTAATGTGTTTGTGTGATTTTTTATTCTCTTTTCATTTTTTTTTTTTACTTTGATTGTTGTTGTCTATGAGTGATTTGATTGTAATTCAAGCGATATATCAAAGTTTTTTTTTTTTTGGGTAAAATATATGAAAAGAGAATATTTTTATTAAAAGTGTTTTATTTTTGTTTAATAATAAGATTTTTATACCTTCCATTAGATAGTGTAAAAGGTTTTTTTTTTTCTTCTATCCTTTAATATGTTTTTTATCCAATACTATATTTATACTAAAACTAAACAAGCAATTGCATGTTTTATCCAGTATAGTTGCTTAAAACTATTCAAACCATCATATATAGAATCATGACATAATAATGATAAATCTAAATGTAGTAAATAGTAATTATAAAATAATGATTAATTAATGATAACATTTAATAACTTCGAACCTCAAGTAGAAAACCTAATTAACAAAAGTTTCCGAGGTATGCAGAAACTTCACACTCTATAAATAATATTAAAATGGTGTTTTTGGAAATTTACATATAAAGTTTGAATTAACTAAATATTACCTAATCAGACTTTTGTTTATCAAATTTACTATCCAACTTTCATTATTTATGATTTGTATTCTTTAACTAATGTGAGTATAGTACAATATCTTTTTAAAATGGTTAATGTAGTAAATTCAAGAAGTAAAAGTTTGATTAATGTTCACATTTAGTTTTAAATTTCATATGTAAAATTTGAGAAGTAAGAATTTATTTAGATACGACTTTTAACAACTTCAAACTTTAGCTATAAAATTAAAAAAAAAAGCCTAAAAAAAATTAAAAATTTTAGATGATAATTTTTGCAGTACTATATGAGTCCTAACCATTTTGTTTTAAACAATATAGTTTAGACTTATAGAATCTCACATGGGCTCTCACTCAATTCATGTGGAGGAAAGCTGAAAGAGGCAAAGATCATACCTAAAGAATTAGAAGGCAAAAATGGCAAGAGAGGTAGTGATTCAACCATTTCTTGATGGCAAAATAAATTGAATTTGCTAAATAATATACACAATCAAGCTTTAGCTTATCAAATTTACTGCCTAACCTTGCATCATAGACAATTTATATTCTGTAACTAATGAGCATATGCCATGACATCATTTTACATATGAGGAAGGTAATAAATTCAACAAATAAAAGTTTGATTATATATCACATTTAACAATTCAAAATTTTAAGTGTAAATTTTGATAAGTTAAAAAGTTTATTTAAATGTAATGTTTAACAATTTTAAAATTTCAAAATAAAATAAAAAATACTCAAAATTCAATGTAAGAATTTCCATACTATCTTAAATAAATAATTCAGATGATATTTTTTTTTCTTCTTAAACTATCCCACTTAATTAATTATGATAGTAGTCACACTCAACCACGTGGATTGAAGCTGAAATAGGGAAAGATTGCCAATAAAGAATCAGAAAGCAAAAATGGCATGAGGGGGAAGTCCTAATTCAACCATTTCTTGATGGCAAAATAAATTATCCTACGACCTACCCCAACAAAAATAAATAAATAAAGTAGTAGTTTGACCGTCCAGCCACTATTTGAACTACTTCATCTATATATATATATAATATATATATATATATATATATATAATACAATGACCTAAAGAAGGACAAACGAATATAGATGAATTTGACAAGTTGATATCTTTGTGAACAAGATGGGAAAGAGATGGAGTGTATATATATATATATATATATGTAAAGTTGGCGATCCTAAATTGTTGGGAAAATGGGAATGTCCATGTGTTACAGAAACCATTCGTGTCCTGTGCCATGGGAGGAGTGGTAACACTCATGAAACTCTCGATCAAGACACAATGGGTTCGAATCAATTCTTTTTGCTAAGGAAGCATACGACAAGCGAGGTGGGATATTAATGCTGTGTAGTAAGTACAAGAAGCCAAGTTGTAATTCCTAGTTTACCGCTAACATGAATTCGAGTTTTGGACATTTCATTCGAACTTTTGATTTACTAACTGAATCAAAATTTACGAAAGTCCTCTTCCAAGTAGCTTTTTCCTTGGTGTTAGTAAAGGAAAAATAGTGAATATTTGATCATTCGTGTGGTCATGTGACTTGAACTTTGCATTCATATGCGAAAGTCTCTTCTAGAATTTGATAGTCCAATATGGGATAAATCGATTCTTTGCCTTTTTACAGAATTCAATTAAAAAATGTTCTGTTTTTGTGGGTTCTATTAGCTCAATATGGAAATTTTAACTTTACACTGTTTGGTCTGCTCGGCTCAAGTTTGATCCGGTTTGAGTACTCCACCTGCTTCCATCGCATTCCTTTCATTTCCGCTTTTCTTTTTATCTTACCAAACATAGAACTTCCACTCACGACCTATCCAAACACGTCCAGTCTTTCCAATAGAAAAGGGAAAATTATGTACATAGAGAAAAGAGTCTCAAAACTATTCACATAGTGTGATAGTTGCCTCATTGCATGAGTCAACTGCACATAGCATTTTGGTATTTGGTTTCTCAGTGCACAGCCACAGGCTCATCCAATTATCCAGGACAATGGAGGCACAAGTGGAAACTTAGTCTAATGCGCCCTGCAGCTGCAGCCATTCCCAATTCCTTTGGATCGGAGGATGCTGTCTTCACTGTCTTTTCATCTTTTCATTGGCTGCAGCTGGCCTTATCCTTTAGCAAAGAATACGCTAGTGATTCTTGACTCATGCGTATCCTTTAGTCCATACAGGAAGATTATATATAAGGAGCCCCAGGCCGAATGACAAGATTATTGTGCTCAACGCGTATACATAAGCTCGCCAAGGGTGCTTGCTTTCTCGCATAGCATTGAACTCAGAGATGAATGTCGAGACGGTGCTCAGACAGCCTAGAAAACCCAACTGGAGGCCTGTAGATATAATATCACAGGTTTCCGTATCGACCTGCCAGTTAAAAACCATGTAACTATCAAAACTCATAATAATGTCCACACCGTATGGACTGAAATAAGCTTCCTACAAATTTAGGAAAGGCCAATTTGGATACAGCATACTAATGAATTTCATCTTAGACAATGATTTACTCACAAACACACATACCAAGCAAACCAAAAACCTCCCTACATGTTCAGATTTTATTACTTCTTAAAGCAACTATTTTCAAGTGGAAATAGTAGACGCTACAAATGCCGAAAAACCAAATATTGAACTCGTTGCATAAAATATGATAGAAAAAGATAAGGTGTGGCTGACTTACAGCTTTCTTTATTGTGGAGAGTGCTGCCATGATACAAGCTGCAGAAACATTGGCAATCAGTGTTCCAAAAGGCACCCATTTCAATAAACCAGCCTTTCCCAGCCCTTGCCCATTTAGACGTGCTAAAAACCATCTGATCCAGACACCAAAAGGTGCAACTATGCAAGCCAACCACAGTTCCGGTCCACTTTCACCATGATGAAACTGGTTTTTAA
Organism: Laguncularia racemosa; assembly: GCA_037954665.1. NCBI lineage: Eukaryota > Viridiplantae > Streptophyta > Magnoliopsida > Myrtales > Combretaceae > Laguncularia > Laguncularia racemosa. Next base: position 214,294 of record JBBMOL010000115.1, read on the forward strand.
GCAGTGTTCCACTAATGGCCCATAAGCAGCTGGTCATTAAAAACAAAACAAGCATGACTGCAAGGTGACGGCTATAATTGTTCACTCTGCAGCCACTTCCTGAATTAGGGATTCTATCCCGTATGATCCAACCGAAACCCTTGGCTGTTTCCACCCCAAAAATGATGGAATAGGCTGCCAAAAATAAGCCTGCAATAAATCATAAATAGAGCTATTAAAATTGTAACCTAGGTTCGAAATTTCTGATTCGCATCTTTACAAGTGCACAATATCTTGATTGCCTTGTCTGAGATGTTACTCACCTATGAAAAAGCCCAGGAAAGAGAGGACCCACTTGCCATGAAGACTGAGCTCGAGCATTTTCTGGTTCCAGCCACTGAAAGTTGTGACGCTTCCCAAGTAACCGGTTGACAAACCAATTGCAAGATAATCTGAGACTTGTGATATCTCTCTTTTGAATACAACACCAAACCAACCCATCAGGAATGAACCGACCTAAATCATATCTTTAAATGAGAATGATGACCAGATATCTTGAAGCATCAATTCACAAAAAGATTGCAAGGCAACATAGATACTTTGAATATCAGCTTTCATTTACATCCTAGACGAAGTAACATGTAATTATTTCAAACAAAAGGTTCAGCACAATCTCTAGACTTTCAGCATTGTTGTTGAATTTCAACTTATTTTGCATCCACATAGGTGAAGTAGCATATAGTTGATCCAAACAAATGGTTCAGCAAGGTTCTAGACTCTCAGTATTGGTCAACCAGATCTACCAACGTTTCAAATAGCCTCAAAATATAACAACTAGTAATCAGCCCCAAGGTTTTGGCCTAGTAGATGAGACAAAAATTCTTATAACAATTTGCACAAAGTATTGGGTTCAACCCCACTAAGACAATTCTTGGGCTAAAAAAGTGCAAGCTACAATTAATTGATGAAGTGTTCATGAGTTCCAAGGTAGCCAGTCCAATTAATTGATTGGCTTTCAATTTTGAGTGTGTGACTTCAGGCTTATTCAGAATCAGAAGACTGACAGACTAATGCAGTACATGAACATAACTTAATGGATTGAAAGGGAACACAAAGCCATCCACGGATGTAAAAGAAAAACAAGGGACCTGGAGGGCAAAAAGAAAGAATGGTATGGGGGAACTTGGAGATTGCAAAGGAGAAGCAACTATAACGAGCATATACAGAAAGTTATGTTTTATTTCACTAATTAAGGTTTCTTAAACAGGGATACTGATGGTGCACCAAAGAGCAAAATGAATCTTTAGGATTTTCATGATACTATTCCCTGAAAATGGTATCTTTTTTCATGATTCATCATCATGTGAAAATTCAACAGAAAAAGGTAACAAAAGAAGATACTTCGAAATCATGCAAGCATCTTTTACGCACAGGCTCAATGGAAGCTGCAACAATCATTCACACAAACCAAAAAAAAAAAAAAAAAAGGGAAAGAGGGACAGACCATATTGGAAGGGAGATCAAGGTACAGTATAGAGCTGTCACTGGTTGCTCCAACGATACTTGGACCGAACAACTTTTGAAGTAAGTACCGTGTCAAGACCTGCAAATTGAAACGAACCATTTATAGAAAACTAGACTCGATTAAGTATGACATAAGAAAAGACAATTTAAATTCAAACTATGGAATCTCTTATCTCATTAATCGCATATAGTTTAAGGAGAGTTACCAAAAAAAGAAGTATTTTTTAAGAAGACATGTTAATCTGGAAAGAAAAAAAAGGATACAAAAGAGTCATTCTACCAGGTACCAGATTATTGGAGAAAAAAATTACAAACTCTTAGATTAAGAGTAAAATATCATAGAGGTATGCTATGAATGAAATGGTGAAAAACCACTGGTAGTTTCTTCACATCAGATCTGTCCAGCTAAACATTTAAAAAGGAAAAGTTTTGATAAAGGAAATTTTCTTGCTCAGGCAGGATTTCACAATCACACAGGAAGAATCTTGAAAAGCAAATACGTATGACTTAAAGAAGGTCAGCAACACCAGGGCTATCCATTGCTAATTCTAATGTTTGGGAGTTGATTAATCATCTATTAGCATCATAGCATAAAAATAACATGCTATTGGATTAAAATGAGAAAATATATAATCTGTGAAAAGTTTCCTGACACTGGTGTTCTGTCCATTGAATGGATATTCATCTGCTTCTTACATGGAAAAAGTTACATGGATGGGGTCAATTTAGTTTATGAGTTTATGAGCTCCAGATATGAATCTCAAAGAAAATGAAACATTTTCACAGGGTGACCAAAACTGGGGCAACTACAGTCTACAGCCAAGAGGCTCATCACTCTTAGCAGATTAATAGAACAGTATGTCTGCATCATGAAACCAGAGTAAAGAAGTATCCATCTTACCCCAAGAATTCCAAAAAAAGCCAGATGAATAAGACACGCAACATATTCCATCCACAAAGGCAAGACCTTTTTTTGGTCCTGCACAATTCAGAATATAGGGTTAGAAAACCGTGACAAGAGCAGATCAGAATTATAGCCTTTAGTACTCATGAAATTCTAGGTGGATGCAATATTCATAAGAGGTTGCTTCAATTTCCATGGTAATAGCTACAAAGGAACTTTGTAAAGCTTACTTCCTTGATGTGCTTGGAGTCCAATATTGGATGTGTAGAAAGAGGGCATATGATTTCTTTTGGCAATGGTGACACAAGAGAGACATCGTTCACTGCTGCAGGATCATGAGACCATGATCCAATAGGCTGCAGTAAGGTATCATCAGTTACTGGAAAGACCACACCTTTCTCTAGCTGATCATCTGCTGTTGTAGAACGGACACCAAAACTCCCACTCTTCCTCCAGCTATGAAGTTCCCGATCACCTATATCTCCAGCCTCTGAAACAGCTTCACTATCAATGGCATCTTCTATCTGATGTGCAGATACACTTGACAGTCTGAAAGAATGCCGTCTTACAGAAGACCCTGCACTGCTTGCCCTACCATATGACATGCTTCGCCTGGGTTGTCTTTCAGTATTCACTTGCTCCATCACAAAACCAGCAAACTTCTGAGGCTTTTGAATCTAGAAATAGCTGCAACATGCAATATCAATTCAAAACATCTACACAGGTTCCAAATATGATAAATTCACCATATTTTCTGGTATAATTGCACCAATGGAAATGATGCAATGCATGGCATGTGATTCCAAAAAATTCTAACTAATCTAGCCATGAGAAACTTGACATAAATGTGCACTTGTAACATGCATAAAGACAAAAAGTGGAGATGCCAAACACTAAATATAAATCACATAAGATCCAAAACTCATATGATTTGTTAGCTAACAAGTGGTAATGATGGTTAAGTATATATATTTTTATTAGAGTTTCAACACAACCCAAATAAAGTGTTATTTCAACACCAAAAACTCTGCGTGCAGACAGATTCAGGAAGAACCCATTCTTGTCTTCATTTACTGCTTCAGCTCAATTATTCCATGTCAAAAAAGCAATATTGACAAATAAATGCAAACAACAAATAAAGAATTAGTTATTTCTTGTGAAATTCATATGAACAGTCTTTTAAAGTCTGGTATAAGTGCACCAACGGAAATGATGCAATGCATAGCAGGTAATTCCAAAAAATTCTAACTAATCTAGCCATGAGAAACTCGACATATATGTGCACTTGTAACATGCATAAAGACAAAAAGTGGAGATGCCAACCACCAAATATAAATCACATAAGATCCAAAACTCAAATGATTTGTTAGCTAACATGTGGTAATAATAAGTATATATATTTTTATTAGAGTTTCAACACAACCCAAATAAAGTGTTATTTCAACATTACAAACTCTGCGTACAGACAGATTCAGGAAGACCCCATTCTTGTCTTCATTTACCGCTTCAGCTAAATTATTCCGTGTCAAAAAAGCAATATTGGCAAATAAATGCAAACAACAAATAAAGAATTAATTATTTCTTGTGAAATTCATATGAACAGCCTTTCAAAGTACTTTAATCTGTATTATTTTTTACCATATAAAAGAAATGTTCCAGTTTAACCATCATTTTATGCAAGCAGAATCAACTTCACAAAAGTATGGAGGGAAAGATAAGCCAACAAGAGAAGCATATTCTAGAGTCAGCAATCACTGTTCAAACAAAATAACTACCAACCAACTCATATTAAAACATACAAGTTTTAAGCCTATCAAAAGGGAGGGAGGAAAAACTTTCTCAATTTCACAGTGACTTTAGTTTTGTGGAAAATAATTCGACATTTTAAATGCTAGTACTTTTTACGGGAAACAAATTGCAACAGTGAATGACAAAAGATATGAAAACGGAAAATCACAGGGGCTAGAAAAATGAGATGGGCAAATGTAGTTTACTACAATTGCTGATTGGTAGATCATGTTATGAGATAGAATGATTAGTATTGCAACTTAGAATAACAGAGAGATGGTGCTCATATTCACAACTAAGGGTCATTCTATCGAAAACCAATGCCCAATTCTAGTGATTTAAACCGTGTTGTAGAAGTACATTACACGTTAACATCTTCCACTTCAAAAGGGAAGAATATCATGATCATTCATACTCTTTACTGTAAAAAATTTAAAGGAAATAGCTTGAGTATTACCATTGAACATATGATGGTATAATTGGAACACCACTAATTTAATCGTCTAGCTATAATGGTTTTACATCTAGTCTTGGACTACATATTCCAAAGTCCATGATGCTGCTCGAATTTATGAAATTAAAACTAAAGTGGCTTCTACCAAATATGGAGCTTGGTAAAATACTGAATTACAGCATGAGATCCACCAGTATTAATGTTTCCAAATGAGGTATAGTGACAACGTAGTCATCCTCAAAAATATGTTGAAAGGTAAAGAATTCAAGATCCATTTGGCTGCTTTAAATTTTGAGAGTGACGCAGGGTACAAGTATTTTGGGAAAAAGGATTAGCCTACCGAAACCTTTGCCACAGCTGATGCTGAGGAAAGAAGAAAAGGAGTGATGCGTAAATAGCTAGTTGTAGAAGGATCAGTCTTAGTACCCAGAGTAGCAGGAGTGAAGAATTCTAGTCTAGCTTATTCTTACGTGCAATGTGGGTCATTAAAACTTGACACTTTATGATCAAGTGCAAGTCTAGCTACTGTAAAAAGTCCCCTCACACAGTGGAGAAGTGTCACAAACTTACAGAAAATATCTTTAAAATGGATAACAAAACGAAAAACATGCATATATGGTTGTCACGCAACACCCGACTAAAGATAATTGACAAATAAAATCAGAATTGATTGACATGAAAGGAAAAAGAAAAAGGAAGAAAAGAAAAGTCGAAGGGCTTATTGGAGTTGCTAAAGCAAACTCGGACAAGAAGCCGCGGGTGCTCCAGCTTTTACAGGTAATTTTTCTTGTTCTCGTGCACTTAACGCTTCCAAATGTCTTATCTAGCTATAATTTTCATGGTCATCATCACCTTTCTACTGTTGGAAAAAGTAACTACTTCCAACTTGTCAACTATGCACCATCCATTGTTACAAAACCATCATCTCTTATTGGTGGGTAATTAGACATAAAATTCTATAACTCACTATCAGCAGACAATCAATTAAGGTAACACCGAATTAAGAAAGAAAAAGGAATATTCTCGAAATTATGATTGGGGTACTTTTCAGTTTTGTAGATATACAATTTCGTATATATATACGGGTACAATGGGATAAACAACAATAACACAGCAACCCAAGTTTCTAGTTTCAAAGGCATTGGATATCACTGTACTATTCTTTTATAAAACGCAGAGTGTAAAAACCTTCTTTTTACTCATGATCTTCAGTTTAACGCTAAATAATAATTCTTCATGGCTTAAAGCGTGTTTTCCTTGACCTTGACTAACACGTTTTGAAAACTCAGTGAGAGAAAGAGAGAGTTTGAGAGGGAGAGGACGTACCAACTGGTGGCCGGTGGCGGAAAGCAAAACCACCGAGAGGCGTTCGTCGGCCAGGGGGGAGGTGAAGCCACCGACAGCAGTTGACCCGATCTGCATAATAAAAACGCCTCAATGAGAACAGGGAAGAGAGACGGAAACAGAGACACAGACATGGATATAGATAGAGAATAGGACGTACCTGGTAGAAGCGTGGCTTCGGATGGCTCCAATAGGAATACGGAGAGGTTGCGAGTGGCTCAGAGAGAGGGGTCGCGAATGGTTTAGAAGAGAGAAAGTTTCTTTTGTGTCTTCTTTGCGAGTTTTTGCGGCGAAGAAAGAGTCAAGGAGGACGTTTTTTTTCACGTGCATGTATTGAATACCTACCAAAGGGGAGAGAGAGAGAGAGAGAGAGAGGCTTGAGGTTTATAATATATAGTTAGTCAAATCACTCTTTTCCAAGGTATTGTATTCCATGGCGTGTTGCTTTCGTTCTCATGCAGTCAAATAAAGGATGCAATATCTCTCTGAAAAAAAAAAAAAAAAACGTAATCTTTACCGACTTCTAACAACCGTGGATGGTCCGTTGGGAGATATTTTAGTTTAGGGTTAATGCTATATTTGTTATTTAAATTTTATTTATTTTTATAATTAATTATTCAAATTTTAAAAATATAAATTTATTATAAATAAGCTTTTTGAAATTATTTATAATATCCAAATGAGATAATTAATTATAAAAATAAATAAAATTTATATAATTAATTATAAAAAGAGATAAAGCTCAGATAGTCAATTATAAAAATAAATAAAATTTAGATAGCAAATTAAAGTTTTAAAAATTTGGATAATTAATTATAAAAATAAATAAAATTAAAATATTAAATGTGACACTTACCTTTTAATCTATTAACGAACTAGTTCAAATTTTCCTTTCTTAAATTGTAATATGTAATCTAGTTGGTAAAAAAAAAAAAAAAAATTATTAGTGGACAAGACCTATATTGCAGGTGTAAAAATACTTCAAATGTTTTATTCAAATTTTTATGTACCTAGATGTTGGTTGTGGCCATCTTTTTATAAAAATTGGAGAGGTTATCTCGATTATATTTAATTTTTTTGAAGTTCTATGCTTAATAATATCCATATAATTTTCGAAGAAATGGGTGTGAACACTAAAATGGTTTCATTTCTCTTCATGATATGGATGATATTGAAGAGGAAGGTAATACATCATTAATTTTAAATCCTCTTTTTAAATCTTACATTTGAAATGTCTCCTACTTACTCCGTTTCTTTTTTCTATTAATATATATATATTTGGTTAGATCATCTATAGTGTTAAAGGCATCATAATGGTATCTTTACTACTTTTATTTTAATTTTTTTTTTATCTTGAATAAAACATACCAAGATAAATTTGTAAAACATCTTTACGGAAAACCTTTTTTAAACTATTCAGATAATTTTTATAACCAAAACTTTAAAATTATCAAATGTTTTCGTGATAATCGAATCCTAGGTGGAGATGGTTATAATATTAGTGACTTTCAAAGGTAGTTGATTGTGGAAATAAAAACTATATAATAGCTGGTGGCTAGAAGTAGTGTTTTATCCATCATGGAAATATGTAAATGGGAGATAGAATACATGATTACTTTTTAGAAAGAAGAAATATTTTTCTATTAATATTTCATTTCTATTTGTTCACAATATCTATTGAAATGGATAGCCATCAACACACTTAGATTTACTTTGATCCATTCGGTTCAATTGTGACCCTTGATATAAAGCAGAGTGGTTTAATCCCAAGATCCTATGTTGGTGAAAACCCATTCAAACCCGATCAACTTAAACGGTTGGATCTCAACTTAGAATGGCTCATAATGAAACATAATTTTTCTTTGTTTTTCCTTTTTTTTCTTTTTAAAAAATATTGTAAAAAATATCATGAAGATCATATCAATAGTTACCAAATATATGTTAAGAGCCATATTCTAAATAGCAATTTTAAAGTCAAACATATCTATCAATATTCAATACTCTATACATTGAAAAGTAAAAAATGAAAAATTTAAACCTTATCACAAAGCATTGGTATCACACCTTCACCTAGGTTTTGTTATTGCTAGTAACAAAAACACGGACATTCAAGCTTCAATTTCAACACGTTCCAATAAGTGTTAGAAATACAAGGAATGATTTATAAGACTTAGAATTAAGCAGTGATGATGATGAGTTGATGATATTTGATCAAATAATTGATCCAAATATATAATATATTCATTGTGTTTTATATTTATGTTTATTCTAAGTTGATGAATTTATTTAGATATGTAATTTATTAAACTGTGTTTCTTATTTTTATTTAATGTGGTGTGAATTTAATCCAATTTTGATTAATTTAAATATATGATTTAATTGAATTTTATATTTATGCACATATTATTTATAATGACTCTAATTTAAACCAATTTGATCTCGATTTAACCTTTCAACTCTTGATCTCTGATCTTATCTAAGTCAAAGCCTGATTAAGCTCTCACTACCTTGAGTCTTATAAGTCAAGGTTAAAGTAATTATAATACATTCTAAAGGGACTTCACATAAGATATGAGTCATCAATATAAAATTAACCTCCTCTCAGTCCAAATGCATAGATTGACAGAAAGACTCGCCCTCAATTCACGTGGGCTATAGCTACTTAATATATATATATATAAAGAGGATGTGTAGAAAGAACAAGACAGCATGACTGGCATGAGTAATCAACATGCAACCATTTATTGATGACAAAATAAAATATGGAGACCTACCTAAGAAAAAGATGATAAAGTCTGTCAGCTTTAAAAGGAGCGATTAAATAATTTAATAAATTCTCGTGTTGGGCCTTTTTACGTGAAGATTAATGCAGAATAAAATATTTTGCTAGATAATTAAAGCAAATATGATATTATCACTACGCCATCTTCATCCTTCTCACGAAGATTAGATGGCCATGAAATCTTGCAGGAAACCTTGCATTCGGAGTGTGCTTATGTGGGAGTATCAACCGTTAAGGTTTCCTTCGTGCCATGAAAAGATATATAAAGAGTGGTGCTGTGGATTGTCGTCAGATGAAAGCTAAGAGCTCTCGAGGAGGAATCATATCATAATGGGATTGGGATTAGGCTAGTGAAGTGGATGATCAAACTTGTCCTTATTTTAAATTCCAATTAAAATATCAAGAGGGATGGATTAATATCTTTTGAAAAAAAAAAGGCAAAACTCCTTAAGATTTTTATTGTTGGCTCGAAGCATGTTAAATGTTTAAATGTAAATAAACAATATAAATTAAAGAGAATGAAAAAAAAAAAGATTAGGCATAGAATTTTATGAAGGTTTCACCTTGTGCATTAATTATCTCTTCTAACTTTACTATTGGGAATCAGTCTTCTACATTAATGTCATTCCATTAATCCAATAATCAAATAAATTTAAAAGATTATAAATAATTCACTAATATTTTGGGTTAGGCTACTCTACTTTGCTGTTCTATCCTATCTTAAGGCTATCTATTGATCTATAGAGATACAATGTAATTATCTTATTAACGTATATTTCTAACTCTCAAGTATACAAATATCACAAGGCAAAATATATTAAATATCCTATGAAATAGAACAATAGAAGACAAACTATGTAGTACAGAAAAAGTTTTGAACAAATTTTTGAATGCTATAGATGTATAAGATTTTTCCTATTCTTTTTCTTGATTGTAGAAAATTGTTGATCGGATGTCTTTATCTCCAATTTGAATTGCTCTTGTATTTATATTTTGAGCTACAACAACTAGGTGATAATCCACCTTTATCTATTTTAGTTTGTTGTCATTATCTTAACCAAGGCAAATCTTCAAGTAAACTATTGAGTAGTTCCATAAAATCTAGAAAAGAATTTGCACTTATCTATTCATCTTTAAATTCAAATTTAAAAGTGTTACAGCCTTGTTACAACCTTGTGTAGATATCTTCTCTATTCCAAGTTGTTTAAAGTGTTTAAATATTTAAAATGAAGTAGAGAGCATGGTTGAAGTAAAACACTTGAAGTTTAATGAGGAGCTTAGGAGTTGGATGAGATATGGAATCCTTTTTTCCATCAATTATTTAAGTTTACTATTTTGTTTGTGGAGTAAGAATTTTATTTTGTAATGTTTGCATGGCAACTAAAGCCTTTTGATTTTAAGGTTTTTAATAGACTATTGGTACAATGTGGTGGGTTGGCATAGCATTAAACAATAAGAAAGAACAGAGTAAGTTCTTTAATATTATATTATATTTTTTTTTTTTCAATTTATGCTCCTACTAGCTTGCTTATCATTATATATATATGCAATTTGTTTACTTGTAAAAATCTTTTTTGACTTGAAATATTGCATTAAATATTGCAAACAAAAAAAATTAGAGAGATGGATGTGTATTGTATACAATAAAATATGATAAAAATGTTAGGTGCTTTCAAAAGCAGTTTGAACCAAAGCAAACTACAGTTGAAGCAATTTGATTTAGAACCTCAAACTAAAAAGTGGATTGGGCCAATAAGGGCCTAAAGCAAATTATTTAAAATGCATGCTCTAGGGCTTTTATTATTAGTGATAAATTTACCTATTTTAATGATTGGTTACATGTTATTGTATGCTTTTTGGTGATTTTTTCATGATAATTATGATAATTGCATGTCTTGAGTAATTTTGCATATCCTCATTTTAAATCGCACGTTAAGTACAAAGAAAGAGATATACTAAGATAAAAATGTTGATCTTACACAAAAAGTCCAAGGAGCAAATTGCCAATATACTACTACTACTTCAAATACAACAACCAAGATCTCCAAAATTTTCGAATCCATAAGCTTGTTTTGACTTAATGATGGCATTTACACAATTGCTAACATTGATTGAACTTTGTGGTGTAAGCATACATTCCATTAAGATTTCTATTCTTATTATTTACTTACAAGTTGTTGTAGACCTTAATAAAAACAAGAAATGCACTGTGTAAAAACATGTATTCCATTAGATATATAGTTGAATAGATAGAACAAGAAGTTTATTAAAAAACGTGCAAAAGTACTAATAATTCAATGCAGTGTTTCTTTCACTTTAGGAAAACATGCAATGACCCTACTTTTAGTTCTTTTATTGATATGCAAAAGAGGAGAGAAAATATAATGTTTCAGAACTTGAAATGTTACAACTTGCCAAGTGTCCTTATAAGGTAAAGATACGTCGAGGCTTTTAAGTAATCTAAATTCACATGAACCTATAATAACTAATAATCACAATTAATGGAAACCATCATCATCAATAAGTGGCTTAATTGAATTTCAATTTTGAAATCCCCCAATCTAATAACCATGTGTATCATAGTACACTAATACATATGAAAATTAATTCTAAACACCATTAATACATATTTCAAAAGGGTAAACAAAAGTCCCATCTTACGAATGGAAATAACATCCTCCAACTTCATTTGTATCACTATATATAATTTTCCTCATCTTCTAGTTATCATAAAAGTAAACATAATCTACATTACTCCTATCTTGAGTATGATTTGCTAAGTCCACATCATACGTCACGTATTCATCCATACCTGTAACTGAAAAGGAAAAAAAAAAAAGGTCCCTAAAGGGTGAGTTAATGCTCGACACGTATAATTCACAAATACATGCGTGTGATCAAATATAACTTAAATCATATACACTAATGTAACAACAAAACAATCAAATAACATGTTATTATCTTATTTAGTTCTCAAACAATAAAGGAATACTTATGACCTTGCCACATCATATATGTATTATATATATATATATATATATATATATATATAATACATAGTATGGTGTCTACCACTACGATTCATAGGCTGAGCCAAATACAATAAGCAAATAACTTAATCAAACTCGATATGCCATTGATTCTAGTTCCTTAACTAACTTAAAAAGTATAAGCAACACATAAGACTACACATACTTAGAAGGGCAGTCTCAAACTCAACTTGGTCACAACTAGTATTCCTATTGAAACCTATTAATATATAAAACAATTAAACTTAATACTTTCCTAGAGTATTGTTTAAGTTATTTTAACATATTAGATCATTTTTCCTTCTTAGGTTGTTCTATTATAACTTAAAAGTGGATTAGAATAAATGAAAGATAAGAAAAAGGAAAATAAAAACATAAAAAGAATGTTTCTAGGAAGCACGAACATATACAAGGCCGTGTAAAAGAACACAAGTAAGGAGCATAGCTATGAACATTGGTGTGTACCCTTCTGTACAAGTTTACTTCACAATACGCCCAAATACATAGATTGTGTATATAGGTGTGTATCAAGTTGTGAACCCTAAACTCACTTTGTTTTTCCTCCAACACAGCACGAATGAGTACATGGGTGTATATCAAGTCATGCACCTATCAATTCCTCTTTGAATTCTCTTTCCCAAATCACTAAAATCAATCTCTTTCAACCTTAATTGTAATCCAACACTTCTATATCTAAATTCGCATAATTTATAGTGTCAAAACATTAAATTGAATTAAATTTGACTACTTACTTGTTTGGAACGTTCCAATGATCGTAGTTTTACACAAATCCCTTTAGCACACAGTGTTCCTTCTACAACAAAGCCACTAAATGAAATTCAACTCCATTGCAATCAAGAAAAGTACCAATAATTCACTTAGTTAGAGTGCTTACCTTAAGATTGTGTTGGGTTGAACAAATTTGCATAAAAAAAGGCAAGATCTCATGATATAGATCTACATATTAGGATTTGTCTATTAGAGAGTTTGAATGCGTATAGAGAGATGACAAATGAAGGGTTGACTATATTAGTAGGTTTTTATACCCTTCAAGGCAAAAGTCCAATACTTCTCCCTTAAAAGGCCTTTTATTTTTATTTGCTCTTGATTCCGTAACTTTATTTTTCTCTTTCTTTCTTTTTTCTGTGTATTACAGAAAAGCAATAAGATCATGGGCTTATTAATCTGCCAGGCAAGATTAATTTGAAAGAAAATTACTTACTTTGATGAGTAGAATATGATTTATCTGAATCAAGAGTTTAATTTTTAAGAAAGTCATTTCCGATGGATTTTAGCTCTCCAACGACATCCCACATGCTTTTTCTTTCCCATGGTAAATTATTTGAGCAGGAAACTCCAATCTCAAATATGGAAATTAAATGCTCCAAAACTGGTTTTTTTGCTCTGGACAACTCCTCCATTTCAGCACGTAATGTTGGGTCCACTATTTCTGCAACTTTATCGGGTAAAGCAGCCCTGACAGAACCATTCAAATTTATGCTCCCATGGAAAGGACCATCGGTTGGTCTGTTCCCAGTGAACATTTCTAACAACAGGACACCATAGCTATAGACATCTCCTTGTATTGATGCATAATTTCCCATTCCATACTCTACAATTAAAACCAAATTTTGCACTTTTAGTAAAGATGAACATGATATATTTCTATTCTTTAAAGCAAAATGAGTGAAGAAAAGAATGTGACGCATATTGGATGTCACCATAACAAGGCAACATTCATCATGCTTAATTTGTTAAATATTGTTACCTGGTGCAACATAGCCAATGGTTCCCTTGAAACCAGTCGAGCTTGTCTGACCTGTTTTACTGCTATTTGAGTCATACGAAAGGATTTTTGAGAGGCCAAAATCCCCAACGTGGCCAATCATTTCATTGTTGAGGAGAACATTACTTGGCTTGACATCACGATGGATGACAGGGATTTCACATTGATGGTGGAGATAATCTAGTGCACAAGCAACATCAATGGCAATATTCAACCTCTGAATGAGTCCTAAATACTTTTGTTTCTCATTTGTGTTTCCCCTTGTGGGAACTAGATGCAACCAATCTTCTAAACTTCCATTAGCCATAAATTCATAAACCAGAGCCTTGAACTCATTTCCTGAAAAATCAATACCCGAGCAAGCCGTGACTATTTTGACAAGGTTGCGATGTCTAATTCTCTTTAGCACCTCGCATTCAGCCAAGAAACTTCTCACAGCACCATGCCTCTGAAGGTTGAACACTTTTACAGCTAAGATCTCGTCACTTGTGTCCATGATGGCTTTATAAACGGAACCAAAGCTACCGCTCCCAAGCTTATTAGTTGAAGAAAAACCATCAGTCGCTTCTAAAAGACTCTGGTACGACAGCCTCAACAAAGGACCGCTATGGATCTGCGAAACTACATTTCTCTTCTTTCGAAAGCAACAAGAATACCAGAAGTAAATCAAAGACAATATTCCAAGGAGGCCAATCAACACACCAAGTATAACTTTGACAGCAGTATGGGAAGCTTTCTTATATGAGATTCCCGTATTACATTTTGGCAATGTTAACTCGAGAATACCACCACACAAGTATTTGTTTCCAATGATTGAAAATCCGCTAGCATTCTTGAAAATTCCATATTCCGGCACCGGGCCTTCAAGATTGTTGTATGATAGATTTAAATTCTCTAAGAACATTAGCGCCTCCAAAGATCTTGGAATTTGGCCAAACAAATTATTCCGAGAAAGATCTATCACATCAACGCCTCGTAAAGAACCCAAAGACGTAGGAATCAACCCTTCGAAGTTGTTCCCTTGCATAAATAATCGAATCAGACTAGAACATTTGGCAAGGGTGCTTGGAATTTTTTGAGACAACTTGTTTTCAGAAATGTCTAGCAAGTTAAGACGCCCCAAATTTCCCATTGACTCAGGAAGAGGACCTAGAAGGCGGTTTTGCGACACGTTTATCTCAAGCAATGATGAGATTGTGAGAATTTCCAACGGTATTTTCCCAGTTAGATCATTTGCATTAAGATACAAAAGATTCAAACTTTTGCACTCGCCCAGAGTAGGAGGTATTATGCCCTGAAGCTTGTTATGCTCTAACGACAGTGTAAGTAGTTGCTTCAAATTTCCAAGAGAAGATGGAATGTTCCCTGACAACTTGTTATCACCCAAATATAATTTTTTAAGCTTTTCAAGATTTCCAATATTTGAGGGAATTTCACCTGACAATTGATTTTCATCCATCTCCAAAACCTCTAAATGTATGAGGTTTTCTATCTCGATAGGAATTGATCCAAATATACTGTTGCCTGCCATGCCTAATTGATCAACAGATGACAAGTTACCTATGCACTTAGGTAATATTCCTTCAAAACCGTTGTATCCTATTTCCAATTCCTTCAATTCAGTGTTATTGGCTAAAGAGCATAAAAAATCTAAGTCATCAGTACCACCACTTCCATGGCGATTGTTGGTGATCGCAAATGACTTGAGCTTTTGGAGACTTTCCAAAGAAGGTAATTTGCCAGTAAAGTTATTGTAAACTGTCCGAAAGTAGTACAAGTTTGAGGCATTGGACAATGATATAGGAATATTCCCTGTCATTTGATTATCCCAAATGGAGAAAAACTGAAGATTTGGAAGTGTGTTGAATATGTTCCTAGGAAGACTTCCATGAAACAAGTTTTGCCCAGCATCGAAATTTAACAAAGAGGAAAGATTATACATTGAGGGAGGAATAGAGCCTGATAGTCTATTTACGGTTATTCCAAAATGTTCAAGTCTATCAAGCTGGCCAAGTGTATCGGGTAGAAGACCACTTAGATTGTTCTCGCGTAGATCTAGAGTCTCTAAAGTTGACAAGTTACCGAATGATGGAGGGATTTGTCCACTTAAGTTGTTTCTGCGCAATGAAAGGTATTTAAGTTTCGTCAAGGAGCCAAGCACTGAAGGGATCTCCCCTTCAAGATTGTTGAGCCTAAAATTCATTTCCTTAAGGTTGTAGCATTTGGACAAGTTGGAGGGGATCCTACCAGTCAATGAGTTAGAGGACAACACTAAGGACCTCAATCTTTTAAGACGGCCTATTTCAAGAGGGATATTACCAGTAAAGCAGTTATTGTCAAGAAATAATTCCCTTAAGAAACTCAAATTACCCACATATGGAGAGATAGTACCTGTTATTTTTGAACAATTCAAGTGCAGTATTTGGACTCTCTTGTGACGACTTCCGCATGTAACTCCATACCATTGGCAAAGAGGTGTGGACTCATTCCATGATTCTAGAACCTGAAGAGGATCACTTGTTATTTTTGACTTGAATTTAAGAAGAGACTGGATATCTACTGCATCATTTTTTGAATAGGCAAAGACGATACAAAGAAAAGCAACATGGGTGATCAAGAAAACCAACACTCGATGTAAAGGAAAAATGGCCATGGATATATAACGTTTCACAAAGGTCTCAAGCGACTTCTACTTGTTACACTAGGAAGTGTTATGGGGTGGACGGAAGACTATAATACTATGTTACTATTTTATAGCGATAGGTTTCTTCTTATTAGCTTTCAGTATTTATAGGGTGAATTGATTTTAGTTCATTAGAGGAATCATGTGGTGTCTACTAGTGGCAAATTAGCTAAGTCAAGTATTTGGTATCCACATCTATTTAAGGTCAATACATTTATATGGTCGTTAAACTCATAATTTTATTTTAAATTTTAAAGTATAAAATTAATAAAATCTTATAAAATTGATATAATTGAAAACTTATATAATCATATATTTAAATTTATAATTTTATAAAAAGTTTATATTTAAATAATTTTACATACATTTTAAGTATAAAAAATCTCATAAAATTATGATATTGATATGAATATGAACCCATCTACAAAATATGCCTTCATCAGTCTTCTATCTATCTCAAGTGATAGATGATGGATTTTGAATAGTTTCATCGGATATGAATGATATCTGAGCAGCGTATTTAGGCCGCAATACCGAATAAATGGCTTCAAATTTGTGACCACACAAATAGTAGACCTTACCGCCAATCAAGTGATGACCAAAGAGCATGGCAAGGCTTTGATACGCTCTATTGATCTTTCCACAAATGCAGCATAGTTTTTGAAAGCTTTGCTGTTAGTCAAGTGAAGAAAAGATCATGAAAAGACATTCTCGTATGAGTTGATAAGAAAACCGCTCCACATATCAAGCCTAAAAATAAGGTTGAAAAAACAAAAACCTCAATCTAAATACACTTGTGTTTTATACCCTCTGCTGACTATTTCGACGGACAGAAAAATAAGATGTAGGAAAATATGATTATCTGCGATGCCGATGAGCTATTAATGAAGTTAATGTATAAGTCATGATTTTTTACATAATTGACTAATCCTATTTTACTTGGAAAAAAAGATGAGTTTGGCCGTCTCATATACCCTAAAACCTATCAATTTTATTTAATACATATTCCGATGGTGTAGTTTTAAAAAATAATATGATGGGTTCACTTTTAAATTTATAAAATAGGGTATCAGATACAAAAACCTATCCCATCTATATATCTACTCACCTTTATCATAAAACGTGCTATTGTTATTTAAATAGCTTTAGCTTATTATTATTGCTATTATTTGATTCTCATTTTTCACTGCCATAAAAGCTCTCGTGTAAGTTCTACTAATTTTGATTGAGTTTTTCTTATTTTTCTTGAAGGAATTAATATGCAAAAAAACTATGGTAGAAGGTTTAAAGACTCAAGCATGCGTAATGGAAGAATAATAAAACATTTTTCTCGATTAAATGTGTTATGAGCAACAAAGCTATTTATAGAATAAGTTTTCTATCCCCTAATCATAATTCTTAAAATCACGAGATAACTATATATTTTTAAGAGTTTGTAATTTTATAAAAAAAATTATAATTAAAATAAATATAAAATTATTTAAATACATACTCTTAGTAAAATTATAAATTTAATTATATAATTTTATACAATTCTATATATTTTACATATTTCGATTCTTAATAGATATAAGTTTGACAACCTTATCTCTAATAATATTTTTCTTCATATTCTAATCGATTACATATTATTATATATAAAAGATTTCTCTGTTATATACAGCAATATATAGAAATGCGACTGGGACACCATTTGCAAAAGATTATCACTATCTACAATGGCCTCGTACGGCTATTTGGATTTGTATTACTCTTGAGTCGCTATTGACATGGATCGTGTAAGTCTCGCAAGCTCGTGGCTAAAGTAACAGAATACATTCAATGATACTCCATAGGAGCTCGTGTTACGAGTCATCGATGTGTACTTAATCTCAGTTCACAAACCCAACGATTGACACAGAGAGACGCCCTCGATTCACGTGGGATACCTGTATCCCACACCGACTCGGATGAATTGGGGGAGAATATCAAAGAATTAAACAGAAAAATGGCATGAGAAATTGACATGCAGTGCAGCCATTTCTCGACGACAAAATAAATTATTAAGACCTACCCAAGATAAAAGTTGATGCCCTTTATTTGAACAACATCATCTATATATGGACTTAAAAGCCACGGAAATTTTAAACCAATTCAACAAATATAAGTAAAAATGGACTTAAAAATGGCCGGATTAAATCGATAATCCAGTTTGAACCAATCTGATTAATTCAATCTAACAAGAATTTGTCAATTAAGTAAGTTTAATCCGATTCAATATTAAAATCTACTAAACTAGCAAATTTTAATGTGAACCGATCATTTTCAAAAAAAAAAAAAAAATTAAGAGTCAATTCACATGCTAATCAGCTCAAAATCAGGATATCCCAAACCATACCCAATTTATAAAATTTTTATTCGTAAACCACCGATTCATTGATCGGATCAAAATTGGTTCGACTCTTTCTCAAATCTAATAAGAAAATACTAGTTGCTACTGTTATCTAATTTCAGTATATTCATAAAACAATACTTTTTGCATTTAGATCTGTAGAAGTCATTCCATGATGCCTTTAATTAAAAACTACAAGAATTAGTCTTGTCAGCTATTCCTTTTCCCAAAAGCTGGTTTTCTTATTTATCTAGAATATAAGTATTTGTCAACTATTAATATCACCTGTGTTGTTAAAGAAGAAAGTAGCCAGTGACAGGTTGTTTTTATCACTTAAAACCAACAAGAGGTATCTTCTCACCAAGTGATAAAGGAAATATTTCATGGCTTAGAAGTCAGAAAATAGAAAGATGAATACACCAATTATTTATACTATTTCTTTTCAATAACCTATTGTCCAAACATTTATATTTCACAATTAAGTATTTATAGTTTTAATTTGATTGACAATTTAGCTAAACGTTAAAATAGAATTTAATTAAAAGTACGAATACTAAATTGTATAAAAATAAAAATTCAGATATTAAATTATTAAAACGAAATGTTTAAATATTTACCTGAAAGATAATATGTCGCCAATTATAAAGAAGGAGACATACAATAATTCAATACATTTTCGCATTAGACCTTTTATGTGAAGTCTCACATAAGAATTAAGAACAAGCTACTAATATAGGGGAAAATATATATTTTTTTTTTCTATATTATTAAGTCGATAATATTGCAATTATATTAGTACTTCTATTTTTCAATCACAAAGATGGTCATATGAATCAGAACTGCTGTCATCGTTACCACTGACTTTAATAATGTTAATGGTGAAAAGGAAATGTGCATTAAAAAGATAATACGAATTTTGATATGGTATGTATATTATTGAGCATTTTCCAAAAGGGTTACTGAAAGTTCATGGTCATGGATTCATGGTGTTGTGTTCAATTGGAGTTACCCCAGAGGCTGCTATTTTCCTTGTGTAAGTATAATTTTATTCTTAAATTGAAACCTTTAATGTTTCGTATGGTTATTCTCCTACTAGGTTCGAATGGTTTTATAATGTTTGATATGGATCCAATTGTGGTAAATCAACTCCCTGAATACCTAAATATATATCATACAATTAGAAGATAGGAGATCAGAACCTATTTCATTTCGGATAAAAAACAATATTCATGTCAACTAGGCTACAAATCTTTAACATAAATTTCTAGGTGTCGAGTCTAATTTTTGAATTCCCATTCCTAATCCGATCTAAACTAGACCCTATGCTCATCTAATCTAGATCCTCGACTTGAGTTAGGAATTTCGTTTAATTTTTGGAGTCGCCACCCAACTGTTGTTGGGAAATTTGAATTAAGACTAAAGGAGCGGATTAGTCTTAATTTGGACTACTAGTCGTCGTTATTTCCTCTTCTCGTTTTTGTGACAAGAGGAAAAAGAAAAACCAGAGATTCTAAATCCGGAGGCTAACCTATTAAAACCTTTACGGTTACCACCTAATCTCTCAAAATTGTTCATCTCTAGAAATGTGTTTCATTGTGTTTCTGTTACTTTTTATTGTGTTTTTGAATTTATTTCAAGAAAAAGGATTTTTCATTCATTTTAGGGGGTTGACCCGAATGGGTGCCTACGTACCTGCTACTCAGGATCAAACAAGCCGTAGTTCGCTTTTTTTGAAAACTTTTAGATTTGTTAGTGAATTTTAATTTTGAAAATTTCTTTTGATTTAAGTTCTTAACATCTTTGGGATTTTTCTAAAAATTTCTAAGCCTAAACTTTGAATTTGATTTTTGAAATGATTTTTAAGGAAAAACATCAATTTTGAGTTTATTTGAAGAAAAGGATTTTTCTAAGTGTTAAAACTTATTTTTTTGTAATTCTTGGAATTTGTTTTTAAATTTTTGTGATTTTTGTGAGTTTTTTATGATTTTTAATATGATTTTTATAAGTTTTTTCTATTATGATTTTTGTTTAGAAAATTTTCATCCTAAGTTTACTTTCTATCCTATTTTGAAATCTAAAATTTTATTATTATTTTTCCTAATATTTTTATTGTTTTCTCTACATTTTTATTACTATTTTTATTTTATTTTATTTCTTATTTTCTATTTTTTACATTATTAAATTCTAGAAAAATATAATTTCTACATTTTCCTATTTATTGAAAATATAAATAAATAAATGGCTAACAAAAATAATAATAATAAATAAATAAATTCAGAATAATCAAATAAACAAAATAATAATAAAAAATCTGGAAAATCCGACTTACCTGGATCCGGGTCGGTGCGCGGGTCAGGTCGGGCGGGTCGGATCGGGTCGATCGGACACGGCGGCAGTATTGGCTCGTTCAGGGCGTTCCGGCGGTCGTTTGCGGCGGGTGAAGTGTCGAATCTTAGCTTCTTGGGGGTGCTGAATCCGATGGTGGTGGCGGTTTACTCCCAGAACGTCTCCTTGCGGTGGTTTGAACTCCGATCGGCGGTCGCGACTTTGGGTTTGCTCCGATTTACACTCTTTTCTCTCTCTCTCGCAATTCTGATCTGTGCTTTGGCTTCCCCGTCTCCTCCTCTATTTATAGGCGTTTGAAATCGAGCTGGATAAGCTCGGATTTCCTCCGATCGAAGCTAATCGGATCGACGGTTAAAAGGAACGACTTTGATTCGTGTAAATCCCTCGTCTTGTTGTGATTTGATTCTAATTAGATAATGTTTATCTTATTTCTGTTGAAGATCTGTTGGATTTGTGCAAAAAATCGAATCAAAACGGCCGAAATACGGATTTTTTCTTCGCTGGCGATCTCGGGCTCGAGGTAGGAGACGACCACGCGCCCGGCGTGTGCGTTTCTTCCAGCCAATTAGAGGCTGCCACGTGTCCTGGGCAATTGCAAAATTCGCAAAACGCCGAAATTGCTTCTCCCGCGATTCGAACGCCCGACCTCGCCCCCCTGCGCGCGCGCCTAGCCACGGTCCGGACCAGCTGAGCTAGCCCACTTTCCTGATTTTTTTTATTTTCGCAAATTGCATATATGCAATGCGATTTTTCCATTTTTTGTATTTTTTGAAAATTCCAAAAATTTGTAAAAAAAATTTATTATTTATTATTGCCATTTCTGAAATCATTTTTCAAAATTGAAGTGTTTTCCTATTTATTTTTATTTTTTGAACATTTTTATTATCTTATGCTAAATTAGGAAAAATTGGGAAAAATTAGGAAAAATTGAAAAATTGATTTATTATTGAGAATTGTTGATTCCAATGGCAAAAATGGGGTGTTTACACTAGGGTTAAGTTTTCAATTTTTTTTTTTCTTTGGCACACTCTAAGGGATCTATATCCACGGAATAAACCATACATTAGTTACAAGATTCAAGGATTCTTTTTGCATTTTACATGGTAATAACTTTTATATCCTCTTTTATTAACAAATGGGTTGTCTGTTTTTTTAATTGGTGAAAGAAGCACGAGAAATCAACATTCAACCAATCCCGTGGGAATCTCATTCAGTGCTACCCTACTTAATCTACATAGGAATGAAGTTTGCACAATAATTTATGCTATGGCTTGCACCTTTATATGGTAGTCTAGAGATACCAGCAAATACACATCCAAGATATGATTGCTAAAATTATATTATATTATATTATATTATATTATAAAGTCTTGAAAGCTCTTGCTTTTATTGAAAATTCTTAATTTTTATTATATTTCACTTTTTAGGGTATCATTAAAGTATTTTCATGATTTTTTTATTAAATTTAACATAATTTTATAAGAATAAATTATTTTGAATTACTTATTCTACTAAAACAAATTCACTATTAAAGAAATATTATTGATTAGTAACTATAAACATAACATCATGCAGGATTTTTAAGTTTTATAATGTTTTAATTTTTTTTTATTGTACATTTATAAGTACTAAATAAATTTGTTTAGTAACTATAAACATAATAAAAATTTGTTTGCTCTATTTCTTATTTCCATTTTACTTTACTGTCACTATTGGTTTAGAGTACCAAATGGAGTTGGTCTCAATAATCCAAATGACTAGCCAAGTTTTGTCTCAATTACTATTATATACATATTCCATTGTACATCTTAAATATGATATAACTAAATATAATGCTAGACTAGAATCAAACCATGGATGTTTTGAAACATAAAAATAAATTGGTCATTTCATTCCATTTTAAGTAATTCGTAAACATGACATTGTTTCTTTTAAGAATTTATACAATGTATTTAGAGGTAATTCTGCTTGAATTTATGTGATTTTATTTCTACCTTGACACTTGACAGTAGTATTAATGGTTATTTCCTTTTCCAGGTAGTTTTCAAGTGTACTGAAAACAAATGCTAGTAAGACCTTAGGGAAAGAGCGCTAGGGAAAATGTGATTAAAAAGTTGTTTGAGAATGTTTTATGTAAACAAACCTATTATCCTCCTAAACTATTAAAACCTAATTCAATATTTCTTTAAGTTCAATTTGATTCCAAAAATGTCCGATTTCATCTATATAAGCAGTTTGTTAAATCAACTTCAAGCCTAGTGATATTTGGCTCAATTGTTGAGTTCAAGCTAAACTTCTATATAAATTGAGCTTGAGTCATCAAGCTCAGGCATCAATTTATTTTAGTTAGAAAAAACATAGATTTTTTAAATATAAAGTTTAAACAAGCTTAACTGAATAGAGCTTAAACTCGTCAAGTAGGAACCAATCAAAGGAACTTAACATACATGAGTGCATCAAGGTGCATTTTGTTTAAATTAGAGTAATAGCATTTTACAAAAAACAATAATTCGAGCTCTTAAACAAGTTTAGTGTTCTTTGGCATCTTTAAAAGCATACAAATTAAAAAGATAAAGATAAATTATACCAACCACTCTTGAAAATTAGTTTTAGACTTACAATAAACAATCCATGATAATTTTTATAAGTATACATTCAAATAACCATAAAAATTTTATAAAAATGGATAGGTGCATGTTAAAAAGGTGTACAAATTTTACCAACCACTTCTAAAAACTAGTTTTAGATGTATAATAAACAATTCATGATAATTTTTGTAAGTATACATTCAAATACCCATAAAATTTTTATAAAAATGGACAAAATGCATGTTAAAAGGATGTACAAATTATACCAGACACTCTTGAAAACTAGTTTTAGATATATAATAAACAATTCGAGATAATTTTTATAAGTATACATTCAAATATCCATAAATTTTTTATAAAAATGGACATATGCATGTTAAAAGGATGTACAAATTGTACCAAACACTCTTGAAAACTAGTTTTAGATGTATAATAAACAATTCGTCATAATTTTTATAAGTAAACATTCAAATACCCATAAAATTTTTATAAAAATGGACCAATACATGTTAAAAGGATGCATACACACAATTGAAAACTAGACAACCTATGGAGTGCAAAATGTTTAAATAAATTACATATATTATATTGGATTAATGATTAAGATAGTGGGTTAGATATTAGTATCGAAGGTTATATATTGTTATTTTACAACATATCTTGTAAACAGATTCTTTTCAATGTTTCTTTCCCTTCTTTACATTTTTACCTTTTAGACAGATCATTTTTAATGATAATTTTTGTGCTACAATGCTAAAATAGTGAAATCCCAAATCATGATATTAGTTAATAAACTTGTGATGATCGAAAATCTCCATGTTCAATGCTAGTTATATGTACAAGTTAAACCTGATCATATGTTATTTGAATCTGACTTAACATGCTTGAAAACTTTATAAAGATCTCTCAAACTTATGTTTTAAGTCAAATTCAAGTGAAGCTTATAATGAAAATTTCCATGTTGAAGCTAGCCTTGAACATGGAAACTTAACATGCTTGAAATTTTCCATTATAATCGAGTCAATTCAAGCTTAAAAACTTGTTTACTCAAGTAATTTATCCAAACAAATTACAATTTTATGATATTTTGTTTAGTGAACTTACAAGCCTATTCAAACTTATGTTTTAAGTTAAATTTAAGTGAAGCTTAGGCATTAAATTATTTTACTGGAATATTTATTTTTTAATAAAGCAGTCTAAATAAGCAAAAGGAGGACAATGAGCTAGAATTTTTCAACCTTCGAAAAATATTAGAAATGCTTAAAATGTCTAAACTTGATTCTTTCTTAAAGTAAATAGACAGAATTAAATGTAGCTCCCGTAAACTATTGGTCAAGTAAAAATGGCCCTAAACTTTTGAAGTGGGATTTCATTTCCAAATAACTTTTAAAAATACACACTTTTTCTCCTAAATATCATTAAAACCAGAAAACTAAAGAAGTTTGACCTGAAACTCCATTCGCCCGTAGTTTAATCAAAACCAAGACAAAACCAAACTTCCAGAGAGACCATAAGCATTGGCATTCCAAAACACATCAAGCGATTTTTATTTCTCCAGGACTTCTATACTTGAGTAAATGCAGTGTCTGAGAGATCTCACAAGTTTGATTCAAGTAATTAGTATAACAGCATTTCAGAACACACAGCAGTTCTAGCTCCTAAACAAGTTGAGCTTTGTTCTGCTTCTCAACAGGACAGACAGATGAAAAAGATAATCACAGGCAGGCAGACTCATACTGATGGGAGATATTAGCAACATCCAAGATGCATGTCGAATAGAAACTACCATTCAGTTTCTTTGGCTTACAAAATCAACGGATCCACCTTTCGGATTAGTTTTAATTATTTACATAAATACATACAGGCCTACATGTGCTTTGAGAAGATTGAATCTAAAACGCCTTGTGCAATGGGGTGATAACAGTCCCGAGCCTCTGAAAACACCCTTTTAGCAAAAACCTTCTCTTCTACCTTACCAGGTCCTTGTACGAGAGCTGCATACAGTGGGCGAAGGTATTTTATCCTTCCCACTTCTTTCAACGTTTTCTCTACCTCAGTTAAATGATCTTTGCACCCAGAAGAAATTGCCAATTGGAGAAATGCGACCTTCACTTCATAATCCTTTGATTCCGACAGCCTGTATCTAGCATCCAATGCTAGAACCTGCTTATTGACAACATAAATTCATTAAATAGACCAAAGGCTTTGATCCACCATCCCATACAACTCACGTACGTGATACTGGAAAGCATAAGATAGAACACGATAATAGAAGACTACTGTTTTCCATTTGTAATGAAGAAGCAAGTATGGTGGAAACCTTGTGAAAAAGACAAGCAGGTACCTGTGAAGCTTCGACAGATTTAGGCAGATTCTCCAAGTAAAGTTCCCACTCCTGGCCATGCCAATCAGCAACTTCATCCTCCCTTGGCATCCTCCCAGATTTGAACTCGTTCGCAAGAGATAAGATCTTTGTGTAGATGTGGGAAACAGGCTCATAGGCATCGGGAGGGATACCAGTACCCTCAGTCCACAATACCAAGTCAATCTTCGTTTCTATTCCAGGAATGTTAGCTTTTAAAAAATCCAGAAATGTCTGTGTGTCAATTGATTTGAACTTGAAGGCGGCTATGTACTTCTTGGTAAATTCATCAAAAATAGGCCTTCCAACCTAAACATAGCAAATGGTGGCAAAGATTAAGTCTAAATATAAACTACAGCAAATTAAAGGAAACAGGTGATACCTCACGCTCAATGCGCCACAAAAATTGGAAGCCTTTCTCATAAGGAACTTTGGAGGACACATCATCTGGCTCCACTCCTTCCATATTGGTTTTAAGCTTAGTGAACTCCATGTTGTCCTTGAATCTCTCCATTTCCTCATTCAAACCTCTCCAGCCAATCCCAATATTTAATGCAGCTCTATCTTTACCTTGGACTGCTTCCACTATTCTCCTCTCAGCATAGGTTGTAAAACCCTAAAAGGTGTTAATTATAATAGAAAAAATAAAGAAAAAAAGGATAGCGTGAGACAAGCTGAAAAGATAGTAATGTTAAAAATGAGAACACCGACATTGCAGCCAAAGGCCCAAAAGAAACAAGCAAGACATCAGTAAGCCACAGAAGAAAAGATCATTTGAAGAAAATTGTTAAAGGATATAAAAAGCTACATTTAAAAAATTAACATCCATTACTAAAATGAATGATCGGCAAACTCTATCTAACTGGCTAAGGAATAGAAAGTTATGCATCCACCGTGTTGTAAACAATCAATATAATGTCTACTGATACATTCACCGCATAGTTTTTCTTTGCAGCACATGGCGCCATATCTAAAATACTTCTTTGTGCAGCGCAAACTGATTTCTCCAAACCACTAAACTTAAAAATGACAATAGAAATCAATTCCCTTCTTTTCTGATTAAACAATAAATTCATTCACCCCAAACACATAATTCCAAAATTAAATTAAACTTATCAACTATGCATGATCAAACCAAAAGGCACATCAACAGCAATTAAAAGCACAATGCAATCGACAGAATTCTATACCTCATTCAACCAAATATGCTCATTAGTTCTGTTAGTAATCAAATTCCCGGTCCAGCTATGCGCGAGCTCATGTGCGACCACCTGAGCTCCACTAGCATCACCCTTAATCACTGTTGGTGTCAAAAACACCATCCTGGGATTCTCCATCCCACCGTAAGGAAAACTCGGTGGCAGAACCAACAAATCAAACCTCTCCCACTCGTAATCTCCAAACAGCCTCTCCCCTTGCCTAATCATATCCTCGGTACCCGCAAACTCTTTAGCAGCAGCCTCCAAAACCCCAGTCCCGGCCTCAGCATACACTCTAGTCCTAGGTCCTACATCTCTGAACCCCAATTCCCCAACCGCGAAAGCAAACAAGTACGGAGGTATCGGTTGTTCCATAGCAAATTCCTCAACTACCCTCCAATCACCACACCAAACCGAATCCCCACAAGACAATGCCGCGCCTTCCCCGACAATTGGGGCGCGGCGATCGACACTCCTCGCAGACATGACGGCGGATAAATGCCGTGGAATGTTAACCAACGCCGAGTACCGAATCCTTGCAGCAGGCGTGTCCTGGCAAGGGAACACAGCACGCGTGTGAATGGACTGGCATTGGGTAAACACAAAAGGGTGTGTTTTATTAAAAGTCTGCAATGGGTTAAGCCATTGTAGGGCTGAAGACGATGGGGTTACAGTGTAAATGATCAAAATTGACGATTGGTCTGTTAGGGTTACGATCAAGTTCTGACCTTTGATCGGATCAGGTTCGGAAATTGAGAGTTGGAGTGGGGTCAGGGTTTTCGGGTCGAGGATCGATGTGATATGGAGGGATCGAGTGTCGAGGGAGAGAGGGCCGGAGAATGGGGAGGAGAGAGAGAGAAGAGCGGAGGCGTGGATTGTCGAGGATGGGAAGTCGAAGTAGAATGAGAGCGAGATGTGGGAGGTCAGTGGGTTTGTGGAGTCTGTGTAGGAATGCGGGTCGACTGGTGCCATTAGAGAATGCGGAAGGAGGATTTAGGGCACGTTGAGGAGAAATAGGAAAGAAGAAACATCAAGGAGGGAAGAAGAAGCCTTTCATTTTCAATTCTCGGAGAAAAAAGAAGTCTTTCCTGTGCTCTTCGAGTGGGGTTTTTCTTAAACCCAGAAAAGAAACTAGCGCAGACACTGCAAAATTCTTAATAAATTATATTTATATCTTTATTTAATACTATTTAAATAACAAATATTTGTTAATAAATTTTATTTGTTCTCATGAGTCATGCCGGTGCAATGCACACTACATCGCCCCTCGGATCCTGGAGCAGTGGAAAGAGGCAGCCGCTTAGTCCGCGCGCAGATCCGATACGCTGCTGTTGTGCCCCCACCCCGTGATACGTTTGGTTAAGACTTAATAGTAATTCGTTTCTTTTAATTGTGTGTTACCAAACATATCTCTTTTGAAAAGTATATTATCAATGGAAATGATTGCAACTTTTAATTGAAAAATAAATTAACCTATTCTATTTAATTTTAATCATCGTCTCTAATCACTCATAGATAAATCGTATCTATTATTTCCGTTTTACTTCACTATCACTATAGGTCTAAAGTACTAAATGGAGTTGGTCTCAATAATCCAAACGATTCCCTTTATATCTATCTTAAATTTGTGTGATTTTATTTCTATCTTGACACTTAATCATAAAATTTATGCTTATTTCCTTTTCCAAAAACTTATACTTGTTTTCAATTATATTGAGAACCATTGCTATTTTGGTAGGACTTTAGGGGAGAGGGAGCAGGTAAAAAAGTGATTAGAAAGTTAATTGAGGATGTTTTGTATGAATAAGTCCAATCTCCACATAAACTATTTGAATTTGATTTAATATTTGTTTGATTTTAATTAGAAGTTAAGCTTAAGTTGTTTAAGCAGTTTATTTAATCACCTTTGAGCCTAGTAATATTTAGCTCAATTACCTCATAAGTCTTCTTGAATTTAAGCCAAACTTTTGTATAAATTGAGCTTGAGTTATTAAGCTTAGGTATTAATCTATTATAGTTAGAAGATAGATATTTTAAATATAAAACTTAAATGAGCTTTAACTGAATGGCACTCAAACTTATCAAGTAGCACCTTTCAAACTTGAGTTTAAAATTTTTAGTTTAACTGAACTCAAACTCAACCTTTGAATTTCAAAACAAGTTAGAATTCATTATCAATCATGGACCATAACCATTGGCTTCCAAAATACTTTAAGCAATTTCCATTTCTCCGAGGACTTCCATACATGAGTACATGCAATTTGTTTCACGTAATTAGACTAATAGCATTTCGCAACAAACAATAATTCTAGCTTTTAAATAAGTTTAGATATGTTTGGCATCTCAAAAAACAAACTGGTTAAAAAGATAAATAAATAAATGAATTATAGAGATTGAAAACTAGTTTTAAATGTATAATATACAACTCATAAAAATATTATAATTAAATAACCATAAGATTTTTATAAAACCAAACTAATGCACATTAAAAGGATGTATACACAGAGTGTCAAAAACCAGACAACCTACGGAATGAAAATGTTTACTGTGACTACATTTGTTTCTTAGATATTTCAAAGGAAGATGGAAAGAGGAGATAACTTAGAAATCAAAATGACTTCTCAACATAAAATGTCTAAAGGAAGGTTGTATCTTCTACCATTTAGTCAACCAATTTCATATAACAGATTCTTCTCATTGTTTTTTTCCCCTTATTTACATTCTTTTATATGTTGTATTATTTGTGTCATTTGAGTAATATGTCGTCAATGTAATTAATACCTTTCAGACTAATCATCTTTAATGATAATTTTCATGATATGATGCTAAAATAATGAAATCCCAAATCATGATTTTAATTAAGGGCAAATTACAAAAAGGTAACATCTATTTTTGTTCATTTATAAAAAGGTTACTTATGTTTTATTTTTATTTTATTTCTTTTTTTTTTTTTACAAAGAGGAAAGAGGTAACATGTGTTTTTTAATTTTGTGTCAATAATAAATGATAACAAGGATCATTATTCTATTCATCAGTAGATAATTAATTAAATAAAGCAATGTTAGTAAATTATATAATTTAATAAAAATACAAAAAAAATATAGTAAATAAAAAAGAAAGGGAAAAATAGAATAATAAAAAAAAAGAAAATAATTTAGCAGTCAATAGAATTTCAAGACATGTTATTATCTATTATTGGCTCAAACTTAAAAAACACGTCACTTTTTTATTAAAGAAAATATAGGTAATTTTTTTGTAAATGACTCAAAAAATAAACCGCTTTTTTTATATATAATTTACCCTTTAATTAATAAACTTGCAATGAAGGAAAAGTTCCTTGTTATGTGCCACCAACAATCATTAGTTATTTGAATTCAATTTAATATTTACTAAGTTAGATTTTCTTGAGTGAATTTAAGCTTGAAAGCTGTTCTCCTCAAATAATTTATCAAGACAAATTCGAGTTTGAGTTGTTGATATATTGCTTGACAAACTCGCAAGTCTATCCAAGCATATACATATAAGTAAAATTCTTAAAAGCTGATATACTTAAATAATTTATCAAAACAAGCTTAAGTTTTACAATATTTTGCTCAACAATCTCTGCAAATTTATTCAAGCATATGTATAAATTAAATTCAAGTTGAGTTTAGACATCAAACTATTTTAGTGAAAAATTCATTTTCTTAAAAAACGAGTCTAAACAAGGGCAGCATAAATTTTATCTAGTTGCCCATCCAGCAAAGCGGCAAGCCTAAACCCAAAATTTTGAACTCAATTCACCCCCAACTTTATATTTTAAATTGAGTTTGATTGCCTTCTTGACCTTGCACCTCAGCCCGTCTACATGGTTATACTTATACCCTTCCCGACCATATCCGATTCCGAAGTCATCTCGGCGTTCCCTCGGCCTTCGTGTACAAGCCAAGTCGAGGAATTTTAGGGGAGGGAACGAAGAGAAAAGCAAATTTTCTGCTGAAGGATCGTAGGTTGCAATAAGATCGAACCCAATCATACAGTACAACGAGCTTGAATTTTTCAGCATTCGAAAAATTATTAAAAGAGCTTAAAATGTATAAACTTGATTCTTTCTTAAAGAAAATGCAGGTGAAGTAAAAATGACCCTAAACTTTTAAGAAAAACTTCACCTCTAAATAACTTTACAATACCTACACATACGTCCTAGATATAAAACGGGTAATTAGCTTTCAACCCGGTTCAGTTGGATCCAAGAACCCTTTGATTCATGAGATCGGTTCTAGATTCATAAATTGACTTTAATTTTTTCATTATATATATACATACATTTTAAATTAAAAATTAAAAAACATTGAGAGCCAAAAACTCTTAATAATTTTTATCCAATTTTATAAAAACCAAAATAAAATTTATATTTATTTATTAGAATTCTAGCTCTTAAACAAATTGAGCTTTGTTCCGTGTCTCAAAAGGACAGACAGGCAGATTCATTCATACTGCTGGCAGATATTAGCAACATCTTGGCATACAAAATCAACGGATCCACCTAACGGATTATTTTTAATTATTTACATAAATACATACAGGTCTTATATGTGCTTCGAGAAGATCGATTCTACAACGCCTCGTGCAATGGGGTGATAGCAGTCGCGAGCCTCCGAAAAGACCCTTTTAGCAAAAACCTTCTCTTCTTCCTTACCTGGTCCTAGCACGAGAGCTGTGTACAGTAGGCGAAGGTACTTCATCCTTCCCACTTCTTTCAAAGTTTTCTCAACTTCAGTTAAATGACCTTTGCACCCAGCAGAAATTGCCAATTGGAGAAATGCGACCTTCACTTCATAATCCTTTGATTCTGACAGCATGTACCTAGCATCCAATGCTAGAACCTGCATATTGAAAGTATAAATTCATTAAATAGACAAAATGCCTTGATCCACCATCCCACACGGCTGACGTGATATTGGAAAGCATAAGATAGAATACCGTAATAAAAGACTACAATTTTCCGTTTGTAATGAAGAAGCAAGCATCGGGGAAGTCTTTCGAAAAAAGACAAGCACGTACCTGTGAAGCTTTGACAGATTTAGGTAGATTCTCCAAGTAAAGTTCCCACTCCTGCCCATGCCAATCAGCAACTTCATCCTTCCTTGGCATCCTCCCAGATTTGAACTCATTTGCGAGAGATACAATCTTTGTGTAGATATGGGAAACAGGTTCGTAGGCATCAGGAGGGATACCGGTACCCTCAGTCCACAATACCAAGTCAATCTTTGTTTCTATTCCAGGAATGTTAGCTTTTAAAAAATCCAGAAATGTCTCTGTGTCGATTGATTGGAACTTGAAGGTGGCTATGTACTTCTTGGTAAATTCATCAAAAGTAGGCCTTCCAACCTAAACACAGCAAATGGTGGTAAGATTAATTCCTAATTATAAACTACAGCAAATTAAAGGAAGTAGGCAATACCTCGCGCTCAATGCGCCACAAAAATTGGAAGCCTTTCTCATAAGGAACTCTGGAGTACACATCATCTGGGTCCACTCCTTCCTGATTGGTTTTAAGCTTAGTGAACTCCATGTTGTCCTTGAATCTCTCCATTTCCTCATTCAAACCTCTCCAGCCAATCCCAATATTTAATGCAGCTCTATCTTCACCTTGGACTGCTTCCACTATTCTCCTATCAGCATAGGTTGTAAAACCCTAAAAGGTGATAATTATAGTAGAATAAATAAAGAAAAAAAGGATAGCATGAGACAAGCTGAAAAGATAGTAATGTTAAAAAATCCAACAAAGCTGGTTAAGACTATTCGTCTCAGATTCATGAAAACAATTCTAAGGTTGACTTCTACTTCAGAAAGTGTCAAGTTTAAAGAACTGCAGTATTATAGTGAGACCCCTTAACATTTCCCTTATGAAAGGAGTAGTGGAAATGAGAACATGGACATTGCAGCCAAAGGCCCAAAAGAAACAAGCAAGACATCAGTAAGCCACAGAAGAAAATAACTTTTGAAGAAAATCGTCAAAGGATATAAAAAGCTGCATGAAAAAAATTAACATCCACTACTAAAATGAATGTTCAGCAAACTCTATCTAACTGGCTAAGGAATAGTAAGTTACGCATCCACCGTGTTGTTTAAACAATCAATATAACGTCTACTGATACATTCACCGCATAATTTTTTATTGCAGCAGGCATGGCGTCATATCTAAAATACTGCTTCGTACAGCGACCAAAACTGATCGCTTCTCCAAACCACTAAACTTAAAAATGACAATAGCAATCAATTCCCTTCTTTTATGACTAAACAATAAATTCATTCATGCCAAATCCATAATTCCAAAATTAAATTAAACTTATCAACTTTGCATGATCAAACCAGAAGCCACATCAACAGCAATTAAAAGCACAATGCAATCAACAGAATTCTGTACCTCATTCAACCAAAAATGCTCATTAGTCTTGTTAGTAATCAAATTCCCGGTCCAGCTATGTGCGAGCTCATGTGCGACCAGCCGAGCTCCACTAGCATCACCCTTAATCACTGTTGGTGTCAAAAACACCATCCTGGGATTCTCCATCCCAGCATAAGGAAAACTCGGTGGCAGAACCAACAAATCAAACCTCTCCCACTCGTAATCTCCAAACAACCTCTCCCCTTGTTCAATCATATCCTCGGTACCCGCAAACTCTTTAGCAGCAGCCGCCAAAACCCCAGTCCCGGCCTCAGCATACACTCTACTCCTAGGCCCTACATCTCTATATCCCAATTCCCCAACTGCAAACGCAAACAAATAGGGAGGTATCGGTTGTTCCATAACAAATTCCTCAACTACCCTCCCATCACCACACCAAACCGAATCCCCACACGACAATGCCGCGCCTTCCCCGATGATTGGGGGATGGCGATCGACACTTCTTGCAGACATAACGGCGGATAAATGCCGTGGAATGTTAACCAACGCCGAGTACCGAATCCTCGCCGCAGGCGTGTCCTGGCAAGGGAACACAGCACGCGCGTGAATGGGGTGGCATTGAGTAAACACAAAAGGGTGTGTTTTATTAAAAGTCTGCAATGGGTTAAGCCATTGTAGAGCTGAAGACGATGGGGTTACTGTGTAAATAATCAAAATTGACGATTGGGCTGTTAGGGTTACGATCAAGTTCTGACCTTTGATTGGATCAGGTTCGGAAATTGTGAACCGGAGTGGGGTTAAGGTTTTCGGATCGAGGATCGATGTGATTTCGAGGGACCGAGTGTCTAAGGAGAGAGGGCCGGAGAATGGGGAGGAGAGAGAGAGAAGAGCGGAGGCGTGGATTGTCGAGGATGGGAAGTCGAAGTAGAAAGAGAGCGAGATGTGGGTGGTGACTGGGTTTGTAGAGTCTGTGTAGGAATGCGGGTCGATTGGTGCCATTGGAGAAGGCGGAAGGAGGTTTTAAGGATAACGTTAGGGTTAGGGTTTAGGGAGGCGGATCGTTGAAGATAAATGGGGAAGAAGAAATAGGGTTTAGTTTATCCTCCAATGCATAGAGGAATTTTCAACACTGAAGTTGGAGCATATCTTAAAGAGTTGCTTAGATACCTAAGCTATAGAACGTTTGGTTAATGGTATTGAACAGAAGAAGAAGTACTGGATAGTACTAAAAAAAAAAAATTGAATAAAAAATATTTTTGTACTATATTTGGTTTATTTAGTACTGGATAAGGATTTTTATGTTATCCAATATTTGGATTGCAAAGTACGAGATTGAATATAGGTAATTTGACTGTTTTGCCTTAGAGAAGGCTTTTGTGCTGTTCAAATTATAAAGTATTGGATTGGATAGAGTAAAATTGATAATTTTGCCCTTTTTACTTATATCATAGTTATTTTTATATATTTCATATTATTATAAAAAAAAATGATTTGAAGGTTTAATATATAATATTAAATATTATAGAAAATATGTTATATTTAATGAAATAATACATTATTTATGATTTTGAATATGTCACTGAAAACATGAAACACTTTTACATTGAACCATCCACATATCCATCAACCACTTTAAACAAGTCATTGAATGACCTGAAAATTAGAAAATCCATCCACAAATTAGATCGATTAAATTAGAACATCAATTACTTTTATATTTCATAAGGACAAGACATAAATGACATAGATAAGATAATAATCATACGTTTCAATAGTCAAAGTAATTTCTATTATTATGACCTGCAAACTACATCTGATAGAAAACCTGACAACTCTATTGTAGGAGATACATGAGGTTACAACTTCTACAAAATCCAAAAACCGGTTTAACCATACAAGGTACTAAACTAGGGTAGAGAGGTTCGATAATACAAAGCCAATGAAAGAAGTCTCAATTACATAAATACTACAAACATGTTTTACATCAACCAATAATTCGCCTAACAAATGCTAGGCGTTGTTCTCCTTCGAGCCTCCAAAAAAACTTCTCATACTGTGGATTTGCCGCCATTTGCATAAGAACATCAAACTCTTCATTTTCTGACAATCCTAACGTTTTCAACTCTGCAACAATATCGTCCCTAGGAAGATTAGCAATTTTTCCTGCAAGTAAAGCAAAATCACTCATAACATTACTAATGCTCTTTTGAAACGTAGATATAAATTCTGCAGCATATTCTGCCATCGGACGCTTGCGAGTCGGTCGCACAGATGGATCACGTGAGGCATAGCTGGAGGCTTCAGTAAACTGTGACACTTGTTCTGACTCCATTTCTTTATCAAAAGTATCATCACCTTCATTTTGCAAGTCCTGTGTTACATCTGCTGGTGTTTCTGCCCTTTTGCCAGTTGCTCTATCCTTTCCAAATATTCCTTGAAGTTTTTCAAACTCTTTAAATTCCTTGTTGGCATGATTAGCAACCTTCGGATGTTTCTAAAAAACAATAAAAATAGTTATTATAACAATAAAGAATTAACATTTAAAAAATGAGCTTATTTCAAAATAAACATAATGTCGATTTTACCTCTATGTATTCAGTAAGAACTGCATCATTATCAACAATAACACATTTTTTGGCATCATCCCACCCAAATCCACTTGTATTTATCATGTCAACAACCTCTGCCAGTTTCATTGACCACCTCGTCATTTTGTTGACAATTTGCCTGGCATTGAGATTGATTTCTGGAATGTGGCTTTTCATTCTTTTTAAAAAGCTTCTTCATGCGCCCCATTCTTAAAACTGCCATTTTCTCATTTGTATCCTTCAACGACTAACTCCTCCAGCACCATCAATAACGTATCTTCCTCAACTTGGCTCCAAGAACGTCTAGTTTTTTTATCTCTACTATCCGTGACTGTAAACGAATCCATAGTGTAAGGCAAAAACCAAACAAATAAAATGTAATCCATGCATACAAACAGTGGATAGAATATTTCAAGTTACATTACAACATAAAATTGAAAATTCGACAACCAAATGATTTCAATAATATAAAATTAACGAAAAATCAGTACTGACACTGATTCAAGATACATAATCAAAGAAAGTACAACAATCAGTGACATTCTAGTTCCTATGGCGGGCTCTCCATTCATCGTACATCTCTTGTGCTAAGGTATTCCTCATCCCAGTCCATGCTTCAGTAGGTTCTACTGTTTCAATTACATCAATTCCATTTTCTCCAATTGGAACTTCATCTCCTTCAATTACTGCGTGCTCGAATGGGTCCAGTGGCATGTACATTCGAATGAAGTTGTGTAATAGACAACAAGCTAGAATCATTCGACATTATATTTTGATGGGATAAAATGATGGACTCCTTAGAATACCCCATCGTTTCTTCAAAATTCCAAAACATCTCTCAACAACATTTCTTGCCCTTGCATGTCTATAGTTAAATAATTCCTCACAATTTTGAGGCCTACGTTGACTTGTAACCCACTCTGGAATGTGATAACGCCTCCCTCGAAAAGGGAAAAGGAATCCTGGTGCATTGGAATATCCACCATCCACTAGATAATATGAACCTATAACAAAATGTAACCACATAAATTTACATGAAAAATTTCAACTGGATAGATAAAATGAAAACATTTTTCTTTTTTAAAATGCTTACTAGGTGCAACTCTCAATCCATTAGATCGAATGACTGCATCACGTAATACTCTAGAATCTGATGCGGACCCTTCCCAGCTAGCCAATATGTAGATAAATTTCATGTCACGATCACATACACCCATGACATTCGTTATAAGATGCCATTTCCTTGTTCGATACCTAGGTCTATCTGCAACTGGTGTCGTAACTACAATGTATGTACCATCTAATGCTCCAAGGCAACCCTAATATGTTCCCAAAGAAACGGAAATAAATTTGTATTGTAATATAAGTAATCATGACCATCGTTGATTAACTGAAGGTACCGAAAAGATTTTTTGTATTACCTTAAACCATTTCCACCGTTCGTTAATGCAATCTTCTGGTACTAGGTTGGGTTTAGCAAGTAAGATATCTTGTAACCTTAACACAGCAACTAACACTTGATGGCAATTTCTACTAACAGTCTCATCTGATTTACAAAATCTGACTTGAATACTCCTATTTTTTGTATGATGTGCAAGGATGTTTAGAAAAATTGCAACTTGTTCTTCTACCGTTGCTCTTCCATTACAACGCATTCCCCCTCGTACCCTAATGAGTTCACAAAGATGTGCAAAACTATTCCTACACATCCTTAACTCCCATACACAATTTGTATCACTCCCATTAATGAGTGAATCAATCACCTCTCGACGTGTTTCATATCTAGCTATTGCTCGCTCATTCAATCCACCCCGCTCTACTCTCCTATTCAAAACAAAGTTTATATAATAGAAACTAGCTGCCACCATTGTAAGCATATTAATATAGACTCTCCATCCAAGAAGACAAATCAGAAATCCATGCTGATCCATAATCTATATGAAATATCAAAGGAAAGATCCATAAGTGTAACGTTGGGGATCCAAAGATCATTTTCATAATACAAAACATAATGGACAACATCATATGCTAAATAATATAAATAAAGTCAGAATGGCTGAGTGGTCCATTAAGTGTATAAATGTTAATTGGGATGAGTTAATGCTCTTAAAGTAAGCTTTGTATCTTCTAAGTGCATCTTCTCAAGTCTACTACTGGTACTTGACCTTACAATTCCAAGGTAAGAATCGAAGCAGATGCAGGGAAAGACAATTGTAGTGTAATTTCTTCGTGATGACAACGGATTATGCATATAGTGCAAAAAGATCCACAAGATACATTAGTGCTTTAGGTGGAAAGATTTGCAAATTTACGTCTGACCTGCTTTATTTTTATATTGCCGTTAGAGCTAGTCAAGTGCCAAAGTTTGGCTTCATGCTTAAGCTCAAATTCTCTTTTCAAATTGAAGACCTCCTCCTCCAAAGTCCTACATTTTGCCACATTTTCAGCTGACAAATTATGTTCCTTCTCAACTTGTTCTTCTAAAAGTTGTAACTGAAGCTGAGCTTCTATTTTCATTTTCAAGATTTCATCCTCCAACATCCTGCATTTTGCTTTGCTTTCAGTTGCAAGAGCTTATTTGTTTCCAAGTTTTTTTTCTAATTGTCGATACTGATTCACGGTTTCTTTTTTGGATTTCAAGATCTCATCCTCCACCATCCTACATTTTGCCACATTTTCAGTTGACAGAGCTCGCTCCTTTTCAAGTTGAATTTCTTGTAACTGAAGCTTTGTTTCTCTTTTTACCTTTAGGATCTCATCTTCCAACATCTTACATTTTTCCACATTTTTCAGATGACATTTTGCGTTCCCTCTCAACCTCTGCTTCTACTAGTTGTAACTGAAGTTCAGCTTCATGCAGGCGCTCAACTTTTCTAGTCATTTTTAATACCTAGTCCTCTAATTTTGTACATTTTTTATCATATTCAGATGATAGCATATGTTCCATTTCCATCTCTTGTTTCAATAACTTGACCTTATTAAGCAAGCTTTTCACCTCTTCTTCGACATCTCTTAATTGGGATTCTAAACCCTAACCCTAAAACCTAAATCAAAATCCATTAACCTAAACCTTATCCCTTAAGCAACTTGATTAACTAGCTAAACCACCCCCCCCCCCCCCCTAAGCAAGAAGCATGCGAGGAACATACGACAAGCGACAAAGAAGGACCAGCGACAACAACACGGCAAAATCCAACAAGCATGCGACGAACATTGTAAAGGAAGGAAGGAAGGATTTGAGAAGAGATGGAAGCATACAAACCTGATGGTGAAAGGACCAGTGCTGATGACTTGTCCTTACACCATAGGATGGATTAAGGCAGCGGAGTGAATCGAGGTGAAGGAGAGGTGTCGGGTTCCATTTTCGATAGGCAAGTATCGGGATGAAGTCTACTGCGACATTGTCGATATGGATGCCTGGCACTTGCTATTCGGACGGCCTTGACAGTTTGACGTGGATGCCCAACATGCCGGAAAAGAAAACAAGTATAGATTGGAGAAAGGAAGTGTGAAATATACATTGCTACCATTGACGGATAAGCGACATAAGACCTAAAGGGCGGAAGGGAAATCTTTTCTGACAATCACTCAGTCAGAAAAGGAAATGACCGAGGATATTAAAGAATCCCGATTGATGCATGCTCTTGTGGCGAAGAATGCGGGATAAGACGTGAATAGTGTAGAGGCTCTAGAGGAAGTAAAGGGGGTATTAGAGGAGTTCAAAGAGGTAGTATAGGAAGACTTACCAGAAGGGTTGCCTCCATTGCGAGACATCCAACACCACATCGACTTGGTGCCTGGGGCTAGCCTTCCTAATCTCCCTCACTATCGGATGAGCCCCAAAGAGACGGAGGTCCTACAGGAGAAGGTCCAGGAATTATTGGATAAAGGATTCATCAGGGATAGTATGAGTCCATGTGCCGTTCCAACGCTATTGACACCCAAGAAGGATGGGAGTTGGAGGATGTGTGTGGACAGTCGTGCGATCAACAAGATCACAATTGGGTATAAATTTCCAATTCCTCGCATTGAAGACATGTTGAACAGGCTGAGTAGAGCGGTAATCTTCTCGAAAGTGGACCTTAGAAGTGGGTATCATCAGATTCGGGTCAGACCTGGGGACGAATGGAAGACCGCCTTCAAGACAAAGGAAGGGTTGTACGAATGGTTGGTTATGTCATTCGGCCTCAGCAACGCACCTAACACCTTCATGTGCGTGATGAATCAGGTACTTAAATCATTCATAGGTCGGTTTGTAGTAGTATACTTTGATGATATCCTAATATATAGCAAGACTAAGGATGAGCATTTAGTGCATTTGAAGAGCGTATTGACTGTGCTGAAAGAGAATAAGCTCTACGCCAATCT
This sequence comes from Laguncularia racemosa, assembly GCA_037954665.1. Lineage (NCBI taxonomy): Eukaryota > Viridiplantae > Streptophyta > Magnoliopsida > Myrtales > Combretaceae > Laguncularia > Laguncularia racemosa. The sequence continues at coordinate 254,780 of JBBMOL010000115.1, forward strand.
CAAAAAGTGCATATTCATGTCACAAAAACTGTTGTTCTTGGGTTTTGTAGTAAGCGGTAAGGGTATAACGATGGATGAGGACAAGGTAAGGGCCATTAGAGATTGGCACACTCCCAAAACAATCATCGATTTGCGAAGCTTTTTGGGGTTGGCAGGATTTTATAGACTTTTCATATGGCACTCTAGTACGGTTGCTGCCCCATTGACTGAGTGCCTGAAGAAAGGAAAGTTTCATTGGGATGGGGAAGCTGAGTCTGGATTTGCGGTGCTCAAAGAGAGATTGTGTAGTGCGCCGGTGTTAGCCTTATCAGACTTTCACAAACTATTCGAGGTCGACTGTGATGCCAGTGGTGTGGGCATTGGCGCTGTGTTATCTCAGGAGAAGAGACCCGTGGCTTTCCATAGTAAGAAGCTCTGTGAAGCCAGGAGAAACTGGTCCACTTACGATAAAGAATTCTATTCTGTGGTCAGAGCTCTAAGGATGTGGGAGCATTACTTGGTTGGAAAAGAGTTTATCCTATACTCGGATTGTGTCGCCCTGAAACACCTGAGTAATCAGACGCGCATTTGCAAAGATATGCATGCCAGAGGGATACAATTTCTGCAAAAGTTTCCATTTCGCCTGATGCATAAATCCGAGGTCCAAAATAAAGTGGCAGACACATTAAGTAGAAGGGCGGATTTGTTGGTCACCATGAGGGCTGGGGTGGTAGGCTTTGAGCAGTTAAAGGAATTGTATGAAAAAAGATGTGGATTTCGGAACTATATGGAGTAAATGTACCAATCAGGAACCCAATGACAATTACTGCATCCTGGAGGGTTACTTAATGAAGGGTAACCAACTCTGTATTCCTGAATCATCCTTGAGGGAGAAATTGATTAGGGACCTACATAGAGGGGGACTAGCCGGACATCTGGGGTGTGACAAGACACTAGCGGTAGTGGCTGCAAGATATCATTGGCCTCAGTTGAGAAGAGATGTAGGGAGAATCGTGCAAAGATGCTATATCTGCCAGACATCTAAAGGACATTCTCAGAATACTGGGATGTACACTCTGCTACCAGTACTTGAAAATATCTGGGAGGATCTATCTATGGACTTCGTGTTAGGTTTGCCTCATACCCAACGAGATGCTGACACTGTTTTTGTGGTTGTAGACAGGTTCTCCAAGATGGCTCACTTCATCCCTTGCAGGAAGACGGCTGATGCACAGGGCGTTGCCAAGTTATTCTTTAAGGAGGTGGTCGGGTTGCACGGGGTTCCCAAGTCAATTACTTCTGATAGAGATACCCGGTTTCTTAGCCACTTCTGGAGGACGCTATGGTACATGTTTAATTCTTCCCTCAATTTTAGCAGCACAGCCCACCCTCAAATTGATTGGCAAACAGAGGTGACAAACATGACCCTTGGAAATTTGATACAAAGCATCTGTGGAGAAAAGCCGAAACAATGGGATTTAGCACTTTTGCAAGTCGAGTTCGCTTACGACAGTTCCATCCATAAAACTATTGGGAAATCGCCTTTTTCAGTGGTCTATACTAAAGCGTCGTCTCACGCCTTGGATTTAGCTTCTTTGCCCAAGGGTGTTGAAACCAATGTTGCTGCTAAACACCTGGCGAAACAATACCACACAGTGGCATCTGACATGACAGAGAGAATTGAGAGGGTTAATGAGCAGTATATGAAAGCCACAGACTAGCATCGGAGGAAGAAACTGTTTGAGGTGGGAGATCAAGTGATGGTGTTCTTAAGGAAGGAACGCTTTCTCGTGGGCACGTATAGCAAGTGGCAACCAAAGAAGTATGGCCCCTACAAGATTGTCTCCAAGATCAATGACAATGCCTATGTGGTTGGGCTCCCGGAAAGCATGAAAATCTCAAAAACCTTCAATGTAGCTAACTTATTCCCATTCTACGCGGATGACGAACCCCTATATCCAGAAGAGAACTCGAGGTCGAGTTTTTCATTGGTGGGAGAGAATGATGAGGACATCGTAGCTGACACGGGTTGATACGGGCGTGTCTATTACAAGCACGGTCGTGTATGATGTCAGGAAGCTTCCAGAAACACACACGGCTGCATGCACGGCTAGAAAGCATGGCCGTGTGATATATCAGGATGATTCCCATAAATATACACGGCCTCTTATACGGCCAGGAGGCACGGCTGTGTGTTCTGTCAAGATCTCTCTCAGAAACATGTACGGTCTTTATGCATGGCCAGGGGACACGACCGTGTATTATGTCAGAAATATTCCCAGAAGCCTACACGGCCTTCACGCACGACCGTGTACATGACAAATGATGGACGTGTATACTTATATTTATTTCCACGTGTACGTATATATTTCATTTTTTTTTACGTATTTTCCTCGGGATTATATATAGTTGCTAGGTCATTTTAGGATTAGCTATTATTCATTATTCGATGTACACTTTTAGAGAAGAGTTTCTCTGCTTTCTCGGTTGTGTGCAATTGAGATTTATCAAGGAATAAACTCAGATTATTCTTTGTTTATTCGTGAGTTCCAATCTTAGAATTGGTCTCATGTGTTTACGCTTTTCTCGCTGCGTCAAATCAAGATATCCCAAACCGTACCCAATTTATAAAATTTTTATTTGTAAACCACCGATTCATTGATCGGATCAAAATCGGTTCGACTCTTTCTCAAATCTAATATGAAAATACTAGTTGCTACTCTTATCTAATTTCAGTATATTCATAAAACAATACTTTTTGCATTTAGATCTGTTGAAGTCATTCTATGATGCCTTTAATTAAAAACTACAAGAATTAGTCTTGTCAGCTTTTCCTTTTCCCAAAAGCTGGTTTTCTTATTTATATAGAATATAAGTATTTGTCAACTATTAATATCATGTGTGTTGTTAAAGAAGAAAGTGGCAAGTGACAGGTTGTTTTTATCACTTAAAAGCAACAAGAGGTATCTTCTCACCAAGAGAGAAGGAAATGTTTCATGGCTTAGAAGTCAGAAAATAGAAAGATCAATACACCAATTATTTCTACTATTTCTTTTCAATAACCTACTGTCCAAACATTTATATTTCATAATTAAGTATTTATACTTTTAATTTGATTGACAATTTAGCTAAACATTAAAATAGAATTTAATTAAAAGTACAAATACTGAATTGTATAAAAATAAAAATTCAGATATTAAATTATTAAAACGAAAGGTCTAAATACTCTTGATGTATTTACCCGAAAGATAATATGTCGTCGATTATAAGGAAGGAGCCATACAATAATTCAATACATTTTCGCATTAGACCTTTTATGTGAAGTCTCACATAAGAATTAAGAACAAGCTACTAATATAGGGGAAAAAAAAATATTTTTCTATATTATTAAGTCGATATTATTGCAATTATATTAGTGCTTCTATTTTTCAATCACAAAGATGGTCATATGAATCAGAACTGCTGTCATCGTTACCACTGATTTTAATAATGTTAATGGTGAAAAGGAAATGTGCATTAAAAAGATAATACGAATTTTGATATGGTATGTATATTATTGAGCATTTTCCAAAAGGGTTACTGAAAGTTCATGGTCATGGATTCATGGTGTTGTGTTCAATTGGAGTTACCCCAGAGGCTGCTATTTTCCTTGTGTAAGTATAATTTTATTCTTAAATTGAAACCTTTAATGTTTCGTATGGTTATTCTCCTACTAGGTTCGAATGGTTTTGTAATGTTTGATATGGATCCAATTGTGGTAAATCAACTCCCTGAATACCTAAATATATATCACACAATTAGAAGATAGGAGATCAGAACCTATTTCATTTCGGATAAAAAACAATATTCATGTCAACTAGACTACAAATCTTTAACATAAATTTCTAGGGTTAGGTTTTCAATTTTTTTTTTCTTTTGCACACTCTAAGGGATCTATATCCACGGAATAAACCATACATTAGTTACAAGATTCAGGGATTCTTTTTGCATTTTACATGGTAATAACTTTTATATCCTCTTTTATTAACAAATGGGTTATCTGTTTTTTTAATTGGTGAATTTTGTTTTTAATATAATCATGAATCGATTTTCTTATTAAGATATTATTGGACATTAAATTAGATCTTGATCTTGTTATTTCTATATTATGTAACCTATTATTTGTTTTCATGTTTTTTAGTTTTTTATTTGCCGATCGTTTGTGTTTTTTTTAATGGAATTCGTGTTAAAAACCCTAATTTTGATTTTAAAAGAGTTATAAGGAATGTGCCCTAAATTTGAAATTGAGTTCGGTATCTTATTGCCATTACTTGGTCAAATAACTCTCTCTATTGGAATAAAGACACTTTATACATCCACATGGATGAATTCGTTAAGAGCAAGTATCATTAATAATTATTAGCAACTATTGACTCGAAAGGAATATTATTATCAAATTTCAATATGCTGTTAAGGAAACCTGGAAAAGAGTAAATGGTAATTAGCAAATTAAACTATGATTAATATTATTTTTCTATAATGTATCAACAAAGATGAATATTTATGTAGTTATGCATCATCCATATTTTTTCAACAACTTTAATATTTTTTTCAACATTTCTAATCCTTACTCTATTTATGTATTTAATTGTATAAATATTTCCCATTTAATATTTTACATGTTTTATCTTATTAAATATGTACATGCATCATAGTAATTAAAATCATACTAATAAAAATGATACTCAATAAGCTTGACATTGATCAACTTAGAATTTTTAGATAGAGCTTAACTTAAAGTAATACTTAATAAGTTCAAACTCAACTCGATTAAACTCATTTAATGTTAATTTATTTAAAAAAATTCTTTATTTTTTTAATATAATAATATTGATATTTAAATTTAACTCAAACTTAACAAATATTTATACTTTATCATGTTGATTAAACTTATGAATTAATCGAATTAAATATTATGAATCTTGAGCTCAATTCGACTATTCTCAAATCAAATTCAAATAAATATTGATCCGAAACTACTAATTTAACTTGTTTATACTCCTAGCAGCCCCGTTCAAACCCAGACAAATTGAGAAATCAAGTAAAAGGATAAATAAATAAATAAATCGAAACCGGAAGTAGAAGAGTAAAAATCAATAAAAAAAAGAAGCGAAAGAAGCACGAGAAATCAACATTCAACCAATCCCGTGGAGATCTCATTCAGTGCTACCCTACTTAACCAAAAATAAACGAGCAACTCATTGCTTTTGGCAGTTCAAACTTGTGTTCCAATGTATTTGAGAACGTTTCTCTGGTGGAGCTTGTTAGATGGCTTCTAAAACAATTAAACGAGTGCCTATCCAACAAACCTCAGTATAGATATGTGAAGCGGTTCAACTTAACTTTGAGTTAGTTCAAACTTGTTGGTTCTTAGTTTTAAAATTATGAATTAGAATCGGTTTTAATTTTTTATTTTTTATTTTATATTTACCATTTCATCATATGAATCTACCAAGCCGATAAATCCTTTTTTAGATTAAACCGACCATTTCAAACTGGTTTGGATCAGATTGTCAGTTCAACCCAACCCTTTACTCATATCTATTATAGTCTATTAGCCCGGTCCATTTAATCATCCTCATGTATAACACCATAAATGAAACAAATGGATATGCAACTTTCGTACTTAGCAATGAAATATTTAATTAAGTAGTTGATGGACGGTATGTATTATATATCGTACTCATGGTTAATATTTTACGGTATAGTAATATTTGCTAAATAAAGGTTTGTTGTTTATTCTATTTCTTTTATACTTGCCAAGTGTATTGAGGATTATTTGCTATTTTGATTGTAGAGAGAGTATATAAAAAAGAGATTTTGCAATTTAATTGCTTACTGATTGTCTTTTAAGTTGTCAAGGGATTTTGTTTATATGCTTATTCTATAAAAAGATTGTGTTTAATGGTTTTTTTCTTTCTTTCTTTTTCTTTTCTTTTTAATAAGTTATTAGAGGCTATTATGTCTCATGTTTTTCGATCTAACTAGTTAAAATAAATATTTGGAATCAGCTCTAGTCAAAGCTTAAATGATTTAGCAAAAAATAAAACTCTATTTACAATTATTTCAAGCTTTTTGTAGAATTATGTTTTGCAGTTATTATAATAATTGTGTTTTTTAGCAGGTGGAGTGAAAGATAATGGCAAAGTGATCATCCACTTCCACTAGTGACTAGTTTAGTATTTAATAACTATTAATAAAAATTGAAATTGGTAAAACGATTTCCTTCTTTTAAAAAAAAAATAAAAAACATTTCCTTCATCTTGACATTTCTGTAATGGTAAACCATCATCAGTCATGATGTGCTATTAAAAAACATTAATATTGTGATCTTTTATAATTATTATAATAATATTTGACAAATCTAAAGCTTTAACCATGATAAATTCCATTCAATTGAAACAAAAATTTTCTCCAAATAATACTCTTACCGTTTCTCCATAACTTTCTATATCTAATTCTCTATCATGTCAACTTTTAATTACCACAATAATCTATTTAAAATTACACCATCAAAGAAGTCTCATTATTGTTACTTTATAAAACTAAACTCTTTTTATTGACCATTATAATATGATAAAATAAATATCGATATTCTAATAAGATAATTATATTCGATTTTCCTCTTTTCCAATAATTATAATAAAGCATTTTTAAAAAAAAATATCATGAACCCTTGTATTGATCTTTCATATATGCAAAGGAGAAGTCTCTATTTTTTTGAACTTTTTGGATATAAAAGTACTTGTCTTAGTTATATGTAGTTTAGAGGCAAATACTATATAGCAAGAGAACAAACGAAAAAAAAAAAAAAAAAATTAACAATTTATAGGTTCTACGAAAAAATTGGTAATAAATAAAATAATATATATTCTAAAATTTTATGTTATTCTCTATTTATCTATCCCTCGATGGCATCTAAATTATTAAATATTCTTCCTATCAGTCAAACCATATCTAAAATGCTTTAGAAAATAACGAGCACCCATGAAGCTAAGCTTAAAGTATAGGCAGGATTGCAACTTTGATTTGGTCAGAGAAAAAGCAAATGGCATCTAAAGTATAGGAATATAGCTATATTCCTATATAGTTATATCTAATAGCTACGTAGGAATGAAGTTTGCACAATAATTGTATGCTATGGCTTGCACCTTTATATGGTAGTCTAGAGATACCAGCAAATACACATCCAAGATATGATTGCTAAAATTATATTATATTATATTATATTATAAAGTCTTGAAAGCTCTTATTTTTATTGAAAATTCTTAATTTTTATTGTATTTCACTTTTTAGGGTATCATTAAAGTATTTTCATGATTTTTTTATTAAATTTAACATAATTTTATAAGAATAAATTATTTTGAATTACTTATTCTACTAAAACAAATTCACTATTAAAGAAATATTATTGATTAGTAACTATAAACATAACATAATGCAGGATTTTTAAGTTTTATAATGTTTTAATTTTTTTTATTGTACATTTATAAGTACTAATTTAATTTTATTCAATTTTCTTTACTTAGTCGATTCATCAAAATGTGAGTAATCAATATTTCATCAAATATTGCATTAGATAATATATTTTTAGATAATGCATAAAAATATAAAACTATATTTACATTTGTTATTTTAGAAAAAAAAAAGAAATTAAAATCATAATTCAAACTTAATGTTTCATCATATTGTTTAAGGAAAAATTACAAGTAAGGGGATCGACGTTTGATGTCAAGTTCAAATAAAGAATTAAACTTTCAAGTGATTAAAATAAAGAATCAACATTATACTAAATGATTAAAATAGATAATCTAACTTTTAAATGGTTAAAATAAATTATCAATATTATGTTAGATGGCTCAAACAAAGAACCTTTCATTATCTTATAAATATGTTAAGTGATTCAAATAAAAAATCCATTATTATTCGTAATGATGCCATAATGAAATTCCTTATTTGAACTACTTAATGTAACATTAATTTTCTATTTTAACCACTTAAAAGTTTGATCATCTATTTAAACTTCACTCCAACCGTTGATCTCTTTGCTTGTAATTTTTCCCATTATTTGGTTTTTTTTGTTATTTTCGTATCCACGTATTGTACAAGCTCTTAACTAGTTTATATAAAATATAAAATCTTAAAAATTATTTAACTTGATATACATAAAATGTAACCGATAATCAAATTTTTAAAAGATATAAAATTAGATGTAATTGTTACCAAGAAAATAAATGACAAAATTATCAGAATATATAAATAACCGACATTGATGTATTCATATTATGAATGCTATTAAAATAGCAAAAGAAGTAATTACATAAAGGAACAAAATCATAAAAGAGAGAAAGAGAAAATTTTATAAAGAAATATGATAGTTATATAAGTTGATTCAATAAATTCAAGTGATACACTACAGGTGGATATTTCCACTTTATTAACATAAATTATATTTGCATGAATTACAATATTTTCACAATCAAAAATCAAGAAAATAAGTATGTATAAGGCTTAATTCTTCACAAATGTAGGGTAGAAAAAGTTTATTTCTTTATTAATTATTAGGACCTATTCCATCCTAAGTCCCGAATTGATGGGGTTTAAACTTTCGTCCCTCTCTAGTTGAGACATTAAAGTATTTCACTCAAATTTGAGCTTGTCTCAAAATTTCAATCAAAATTAAAAATATTATTATCTAATAACATTAAGCTCGATTCGATTAAATTTATTTATATTTATTATATTTTTAAATAATATTTTTCTTTTGAGTTAAGAATTATCTATATATATACAAACTCTTTTAAAACTTAGCTTACACTTTAAGTTTTGATTGAGCTCATCAAGTCAAATATTATAAAATTAAAATTTAATCCAATAAATTACTTGAATAATTCAAACTTGATTTCAGTGGTTTATTAATATAAATCGGTTAAGTAGAGTGTTTAGTTGATATTGAAATAGAGTGTTCAAAAAAGTCAACCACAAAAAGAGAGAGAGAGAGAGAGAGATGAGGAATCAACCCTTGATGGCAAAGTAAGTAGTTCTAAAATCTAATAGCCTATTCCCCACGAGCAAACTAATTCCTCTAGGCAGGGAAAATTCTTGTGTGGATTGTGTTTCTATAAATCTAGCTACAAACTATATATTACATACTAATACCGGTAGCAAGTATATAAATCGATCCTATAATTAATGCACATAAGAAAGAAATATTTAACTAGAGAATCTTACATTTGTATTTATCAAATTATTTCCATATATTTTATATCTGAATTTGTTTTAGGGGGTTTTATCTTGTTTATTTTGATGATATCGCTATTTACATATTGTTGATTTCATGCTCTTGATACTATCAATAAAATAACTTCTAATATGTTTTGATCTCATTCTTTTTCTTTGTTGTTTTTAGTGAAATGGTGCATGAGCCCTTGCTAAATAAAAATTTGTTTGCTCTATTTCTTATTTCCATTTTGCTTTACTATCACTATTGGTTTAGAGTACCAAATGGAGTTGGTCTCAATAATCCAAATGACTAGCCAAGTTTTGTCTCAATTACTATTATATACATATTCCATTGTACATCTTAAATATGATATAACTAAATATAATGCTAGACTAGAATCAAACCATGGATGTTTTGAAACACAAAAATAAATTGGTCATTTCATTCCATTTTAAGTAATTCGTAAACATGACATTGTTTCTTTTAAGAATTTATACAATGTATTTAGAGGTAATTCTGCTTGAATTTATGTGATTTTATTTCTACCTTGACACTTGACAGTAGTATTAATGGTTATTTCCTTTTCCAGGTAGTTTTCACGTGTACTGAAAACAAATGCTAGTAAGACCTTAGGGAGAGAGTGCTAGGGAAAATGTGATTAAAAAGTTGTTTGATAATGTTTTATGTAAACAAACCTATTATCCTCCTAAACTATTAAAACCTAATTCAATATTTCTTTAAGTTCAATTTGATTGCAAAAATGTTTGATTTCATTTATATAAGCAGTTTGTTAAATCAACTTCAAGCCTAGTGATATTTGGCTCAATTGTTGAGTTCAAGCTAAACTTCTATATAAATTGAGCTTAAGTCATCAGGCTCAGGCATCAATTTATTTTAGTTAGAAAAAACATAGATTTTTTAAATATAAAGTTTAAACAAGCTTAACTGAATAGAGCTTAAACTCGTCAAGTAGGAACCAATCAAAGGAACTTAACATACATGAGTGCATCAAGGTGCATTTTGTTTAAATTAGAGTAATAGCATTTTACAACAAACAATAATTCTAGCTCTTAAACAAGTTTAGTGTTCTTTGGCATCTCTAAAAGCATACAAATTAAAAAGATAAAGATAAATTATACCAACCACTCTTGAAAATTAGTTTTAGACTTACAATAAACAATCCATGATAATTTTTATAAGTATACATTCAAATAACCATAAAATTTTTATAAAAATGGATAGATGCATGTTAAAAAGGTGTACAAATTTTACCAACCACTTCTAAAAACTAGTTTTAGATGTATAATAAACAATTCATGATAATTTTTGTAAGTATACATTCAAATACCCATAAATTTTTTATAAAAATAGACAAAATGTATGTTAAAAGGATGTACAAATTATACCAGACACTCTTGAAAACTAGTTTTAGATATATAATAAACAATTCGAGATACTTTTTATAAGTATACATTCAAATATTCATAAATTTTTTATAAAAATGGACATATGCATGTTAAAAGGATGTACAAATTGTACCAAATACTCTTGAAAACTAGTTTTAGATGTATAATAAACAATTCGTCATAATTTTTATAAGTACACATTCAAATACCCATAAAATTTTTATAAAAATGGACCAATACATGTTAAAAGGATGCATACACACAATTGAAAACTAGACAACCTATGGAGTGCAAAATGTTTAAATAAATTACATATATTATATTGGATTAATGATTAAGATAGTGGGTTAGATGTTAGTATCGAAGGTTATATATTGTTATTTTACAACATATCTTGTAAACAGATTATTTTCAATGTTTCTTTCCCTTCTTTACATTTTTACTTTTTAGACAGATCATTTTTAATGATAATTTTTGTGCTACAATGCTAAAATAGTGAAATCCCAAATCATGATATTAGTTAATAAACTTGTGATGACCGAAAATCTCCATGTTCAATGCTAGTTATATGTACAAGTTAAACCTGATCATATGTTATTTGAATCTGACTTAACATGCTTGAAAACTTTATAAAGATCTCTCAAACTTATGTTTTAAGTCAAATTCAAGTGAAGCTTATAATGAAAATTTCCATGTTGAAGCTAGCATTGAACATGGAAACTTAACATGCTTGAAATTTTCCATTATAATCGAGTCAATTCAAGCTTAAAAACTTGTTTACTCAAGTAATTTATCCAAACAAATTACAATTTTATGATATTTTATTTAGTGAACTTACAAGCCTATTCAAACTTATGTTTTAAGTTAAATTTAAGTGAAGCTTAGGCATTAAATTATTTTACTGGAATATTTATTTTTTAATAAAGCAGTCTAAATAAGCAAAAGGAGGACAATGAGCTAGAATTTTTCAACCTTCGAAAAATATTAGAAATGCTTAAAATGTCTAAACTTGATTCTTTCTTAAAGTAAATAGACAGAATTAAATGTAGCTCCCGTAAACTATTGGTCAAGTAAAAATGGCCCTAAACTTTTGAAGTGGGATTTCATTTCCAAATAACTTTTAAAAATACACACTTTTTCTCCTAAATATCATTAAAACCAGAAAACTAAAGAAGTTTGACCTGAAACTCCATTCGCCCGTAGTTTAATCAAAACCAAGACAAAACCAAACTTCCAGAGAGACCATAAGCATTGGCATTCCAAAACACATCAAGCGATTTTTATTTCTCCAGGACTTCTATACTTGAGTAAATGCAGTGTCTGAGAGATCTCACAAGTTTGATTCAAGTAATTAGTATAACAGCATTTCAGAACACACAGCAGTTCTAGCTCCTAAAAAGTTGAGCTTTGTTCTGCTTCTCAACAGGACAGACAGATGAAAAAGATAATCACAGGCAGGCAGACTCATACTGATGGGAGATATTAGCAACATCCAAGATGCATGTCGAATAGAAACTACCATTCAGTTTCTTTGGCTTACAAAATCAACGGATCCACCTTTCGGATTAGTTTTAATTATTTACATAAATACATACAGGCCTACATGTGCTTTGAGAAGATCGAATCTAAAACGCCTTGTGCAATGGGGTGATAACAGTCCCGAGCCTCTGAAAACACCCTTTTAGCAAAAACCTTCTCTTCTACCTTACCAGGTCCTTGTACGAGAGCTGCATACAGTGGGCGAAGGTATTTTATCCTTCCCACTTCTTTCAACGTTTTCTCTACCTCAGTTAAATGATCTTTGCACCCAGAAGAAATTGCCAATTGGAGAAATGCGACCTTCACTTCATAATCCGTTGATTCTGACAGCCTGTATCTAGCATCCAATGCTAGAACCTGCTTATTGACAGCATAAATTCATTAAATAGACCAAAGGCTTTGATCCACCATCCCATACAACTCACGTACGTGATACTGGAAAGCATAAGATAGAACACGATAATAGAAGACTACTGTTTTCCATTTGTAATGAAGAAGCAAGTATGGTGGAAGCCTCGAGAAAAAGACAAGCAGGTACCTGTGAAGCCTCGACAGATTTAGGCAGATTCTCCAAGTAAAGTTCCCACTCCTGCCCATGCCAATCAGAAACCTCATCCTCCCTTGGCATCCTCCCAGATTTCAACTCGTTCGCAAGAGATAAGATCTTTATGTAGATGTGGCAAACAGGCTCATAGGCATCGGGAGGGATACCAGTACCCTCAGTCCACAATACCAAGTCAATCTTCGTTTCAATTCCAGGAATGTTAGCTTTTAAAAAATCCAGAAATGTCTGTGTGTCAATTGATTTGAACTTGAAGGGGGCTATGTACTTCTTGGTAAATTCATCAAAAGTAGGCCTTCCAACCTAAACATAGCAAATGGTGGCAAAGATTAATTCTAAATATAAACTACAGCAAATTAAAGGAAACAGGTGATACCTCACGCTCAATGCGCCACAAAAATTGGAAGCCTTTCTCATAAGGAACTTTGGAGGACACATCATCTGGCTCCACTCCTTCCATATTGGTTTTAAGCTTAGTGAACTCCATGTTGTCCTTGAATCTCTCCATTTCCTCATTCAAACCTCTCCAGCCAATCCCAATATTTAATGCAGCTCTATCTTGACCTTGGACGGCTTCCACTATTCTCCTCTCAGCATAGGTTGTAAAACCCTAAAAGGTGGTAATTATAATAGAAAAAATAAAGAAAAAAAGGATAGCGTGAGACAAGCTGAAAAGATAGTAATGTTAAAAATGAGAACACCGACATTGCAGCCAAAGGCCCAAAAGAAACAAGCAAGACATCAGTAAGCCACAGAAGAAAAGATCATTTGAAGAAAATTGTTAAAGGATATAAAAAGCTACATTTAAAAAATTAACATCCATTACTAAAATGAATGATCGGCAAACTCTATCTAACTGGCTAAGGAATAGAAAGCTATGCATCCACCGTGTTGTAAACAATCAATATAATGTCTACTGATACATTCACCGCATAGTTTTTCTTTGCAGCACATGGCGCCATATCTAAAATACTTCTTTGTGCAGCGCAAACTGATTTCTCCAAACCACTAAACTTAAAAATGACAATAGAAATCAATTCCCTTCTTTTCTGATTAAACAATAAATTCATTCACCCCAAACACATAATTCCAAAATTAAATTAAACTTATCAACTATGCATGATCAAACCAAAAGGCACATCAACAGCAATTAAAAGCACAATGCAATCGACAGAATTCTATACCTCATTCAACCAAATATGCTCATTAGTTCTGTTAGTAATCAAATTCCCGGTCCAGCTATGTGCGAGCTCATGTGCGACCACCTGAGCTCCACTAGCATCACCCTTAATCACTGTTGGTGTCAAAAACACCATCCTGGGATTCTCCATCCCACCGTAAGGAAAACTCGGTGGCAGAACCAACAAATCAAACCTCTCCCACTCGTAATCTCCAAACAGCCTCTCCCCTTGCCTAATCATATCCTCGGTACCCGCAAACTCTTTAGCAGCAGCCTCCAAAACCCCAGTCCCGGCCTCAGCATACACTCTAGTCCTAGGTCCTACATCTCTGAACCCCAATTCCCCAACCGCGAAAGCAAACAAGTACGGAGGTATCGGTTGTTCCATAGCAAATTCCTCAACTACCCTCCCATCACCACACCAAACCGAATCCCCACAAGACAATGCCGCGCCTTCCCCGACAATTGGAGGGCGGCGATCGACACTCCTCGCAGACATGACGGCGGATAAATGCCGTGGAATGTTAACCAACGCCGAGTACCGAATCCTTGCAGCAGGAGTGTCCTGGCAAGGGAACACAGCACGCGCGTGAATGGACTGGCATTGGGTAAACACAAAAGGGTGTGTTTTATTAAAAGTCTGCAATGGGTTAAGCCATTGTAGGGCTGAAGACGATGGGGTTACAGTGTAAATGATCAAAATTGACGATTGGTCTGTTAGGGTTACGATCAAGTTCTGACCTTTGATCGGATCAGGTTCGGAAATTGAGAGTTGGAGTGGGGTCAGGGTTTTCGGGTCGAGGATCGATGTGATTTGGAGGGATCGAGTGTCGAGGGAGGGAGGGCCGGAGAATGGGGAGGAGAGAGAGAGAAGAGCGGAGGCGTGGATTGTCGAGGATGGGAAGTCGAAGTAGAATGAGAGCGAGATGTGGGAGGTCAGTGGGTTTGTGGAGTCTGTATAGGAATGCGGGTCGACTGGTGCCATTAGAGAATGCGGAAGGAGGTTTTAAGGATAACGTTAGGGTTAGGGTTTAGGGAGGAGGATCGTTGAAGAGAAATGGGGAAGAAGAAATAGGGTTTAGTTTATCCTGAAGGATCGTAGATTGCAATAAGATCGAATCCAATCATACAGTACAACGAGCTTGAATTTTTCAGCATTCGAAAAATTATTAAAAGAGCTTAAAATGTATAAACTTGATTCTTTCTTAAAGAAAATGCAGGTGAAGTAAAAATGACCCTAAACTTTTAAGAACAACTTCACCTCTAAATAACTTTACAATACCTACACATACGTCCTAGATATAAAACGGGGAATTAGCTTTCAACCCGGTTCAGTTGGATCCAAGAACCCTTTGATTCATGAGATCGGTTCTAGATTCATAAATTGACTTTAATTTTTTCATTATATATATACATACATTTTAAATTAAAAATTAAAAAAGATTGAGAGCCAAAAACTCTTAATAATTTTTATCCAATTTTATAAAAACCAAAATAAAATTTATATTTATTTATATACAACAACTAGCTCTTAAACAAGTTGAGCTTTGTTCCGTGTCTCAAAAGGACAGACAGGCAGATTCATTCATACTGCTGGCAGATATTAGCAACATCTTGGCATACAAAATCAACGGATCCACCTAACGGATTATTTTTAATTATTTACATAAATACATACAGGTCTTATATGTGCTTCGAGAAGATCGATTCTACAACGCCTTGTGCAATGGGGTGATAGCAGTCGCGAGCCTCCGAAAAGACCCTTTTAGCAAAAACCTTCTCTTCTTCCTTACCTGGTCCTTGCACGAGAGCTGTGTACAGTGGGCGAAGGTACTTCATCCTTCCCACTTCTTTCAAAGTTTTCTCTACTTCAGTTAAATGACCTTTGCACCCAGCAGAAATTGCCAATTGGAGAAATGCGACCTTCACTTCATAATCCTTTGATTCTGACAGCATGTACCTAGCATCCAATGCTAGAACCTGCATATTGGAAGTATAAATTCATTAACAAGACAAAATGCCTTGATCCACCATCCCACACAGCTGACGTGATATTGGAAAGCATAAGATAGAATACCGTAATAAAAGACTACAATTTTCCGTTTGTAATGAAGAAGCAAGCATCGGGGAAGTCTTTCGAAAAAAGACAAGCAGGTACCTGTGAAGCTTTGACAGATTTAGGTAGATTCTCCAAGTAAAGTTCCCACTCCTGCCCATGCCAATCAGCAACTTCATCCTTCCTTGGCATCCTCCCAGATTTGAACTCATTTGCGAGAGATACAATCTTTGTGTAGATATGGGAAACAGGTTCGTAGGCATCAGGAGGGATACCGGTACCCTCAGTCCACAATACCAAGTCAATCTTTGTTTCTATTCCAGGAATGTTAGCTTTTAAAAAATCCAGAAATGTCTCTGTGTCGATTGATTGGAACTTGAAGGTGGCTATGTACTTCTTGGTAAATTCATCAAAAGTAGGCCTTCCAACCTAAACACAGCAAATGGTGGTAAGATTAATTCCTAATTATAAACTACAGCAAATTAAAGGAAGTAGGCAATACCTCGCGCTCAATGCGCCACAAAAATTGGAAGCCTTTCTCATAAGGAACTCTGGAGTACACATCATCTGGGTCCACTCCTTCCTGATTGGTTTTAAGCTTAGTGAACTCCATGTTGTCCTTGAATCTCTCCATTTCCTCATTCAAACCTCTCCAGCCAATCCCAATATTTAATGCAGCTCTATCTTCACCTTGGACTGCTTCCACTATTCTCCTATCAGCATAGGTTGTAAAACCCTAAAAGGTGATAATTATAGTAGAATAAATAAAGAAAAAAAGGATAGCATGAGACAAGCTGAAAAGATAGTAATGTTAAAAAATCCAACAAAGCTGGTTAAGACTATTCATCTCAGATTCATGAAAACAATTCTAAGGTTGACTTCTACTTCAGAAAGTGTCAAGTTTAAAGAACTGCAGTATTATAGTGAGACCCCTTAGCATTTCCCTTATGAAAGGAGTAGTGGAAATGAGAACATGGACATTGCAGCCAAAGGCCCAAAAGAAACAAGCAAGACATCAGTAAGCCACAGAAGAAAAGATCTTTTGAAGAAAATTGTCAAAGGATATAAAAAACTGCATGAAAAAAATTAACATCCACTACTAAAATGAATGTTCAGCAAACTCTATCTAACTGGCTAAGGAATAGTAAGTTACGCATCCACCGTGTTGTTTAAACAATCAATATAACGTCTACTGATACATTCACCGCATAATTTTTTATTGCAGCAGGCATGGCGTCATATCTAAAATACTGCTTCTTACAGCGACCAAAACTGATTGCTTCTCCAAACCACTAAACTTAAAAATGACAATAGCAATCAATTCCCTTCTTGTATGACTAAACAATAAATTCATTCATGCCAAACCCATAATTCCAAAATTAAATTAAACTTATCAACTTTGCATGATCAAGCCAGAAGCCACATCAACAGCAATTAAAAGCACAATGCAATCAACAGAATTCTGTACCTCATTCAACCAAAAATGCTCATTAGTCTTGTTAGTAATCAAATTCCCGGTCCAGCTATGTGCGAGCTCATGTGCGACCAGCCGAGCTCCACTAGCATCACCCTTAATCACTGTTGGTGTCAAAAACACCATCCTGGGATTCTCCATCCCAGCATAAGGAAAACTCGGTGGCAGAACCAACAAATCAAACCTCTCCCACTCGTAATCTCCAAACAACCTCTCCCCTTGTTCAATCATATCCTCGGTACCCGCAAACTCTTTAGCAGCAGCCGCCAAAACCCCAGTCCCGGCCTCAGCATACACTCTACTCCTAGGCCCTACATCTCTATATCCCAATTCCCCAACTGCAAACGCAAACAAATAGGGAGGTATCGGTTGTTCCATAACAAATTCCTCAACTACCCTCCCATCACCACACCAAACCGAATCCCCACACGACAATGCCGCGCCTTCCCCGATGATTGGGGGATGGCGATCGACACTTCTTGCAGACATAACGGCGGATAAATGCCGTGGAATGTTAACCAACGCCGAGTACCGAATCCTCGCCGCAGGCGTGTCCTGGCAAGGGAACACAGCACGCGCGTGAATGGGGTGGCATTGAGTAAACACAAAAGGGTGTGTTTTATTAAAAGTCTGCAATGGGTTAAGCCATTGTAGAGCTGAAGACGATGGGGTTACTGTGTAAATAATCAAAATTGACGATTGGGCTGTTAGGGTTACGATCAAGTTCTGACCTTTGATTCGATCAGGTTCGGAAATTGTGAACCGGAGTGGGGTTAAGGTTTTCGGATCGAGGATCGATG